>JAANBB010000370.1:0-40853 GCA_014621425.1 Cylindrodendrum hubeiense
ACTTCACATACACGCACCCACGCACGTACCCAGCCAACCCCAATCCACGGCCAACCCACTCGGCCAGCCCATCCCATGCACTCGGCGCCGCCCACGTAGCCCGCCATCCCCTTGCCTCACTCCCTCGCGCGCTTGCTCCCTCCCGTTCGCTCCCGGGCATGCGGCCAAATCCTCGCTTGTCTCAGACCTCCTGGGCTCCAGCTCTCACCGTGTCCGGCTGAGGGGCTTATTCCGGTTGGACAATCCCCCGTCCCGATCGGAAACTAGGAGGGGGACACCCGGGACGACGCATGGAAGATGGCCGCGGGCCTCCGTAGTCCCGGGAATCTGCATGGGCCATGGAGAGATACGGAGCCGGGTCCAACCATGCATTCAGACCTCGGACGTTGTTTGAACAGTCGGTCAGCAAATGAGTATCAGTCGATGCCATGACGGGACCTGGATGGACAGGGCACCTGTGCAAGAGCCACCACGAGCCACGAGCCACGAGCCACGATCCACGATCCACGAATGGAAAGATGCGTTTGCGCCTTGATGCTCGGCGCTTCTGCAACTCCCCGTCTAAACGAGCAGTAGCACCGAATATCGGCGAGACTGACACCTCACCTCACCTCTCCGTTTCCGTGTTGATGTAATGATTGTCCGTCCGAGGTGTAGGGTGTCTGTATGCATTATCCATTCTCCATTATCAAAGAGTCACCAGCAGCAAATGCAAGTGCAATCGCAATCGCAACAACACGTCAGTCCAGATATGTGTGTGGGTATCCACGAAACATCAAATTGATTTCATCCCAATGTATCGTTATCGACATGCCATGCCTTGCCTCTTTTCAAGGAGCCCGGAACTCAGAATCATAAATGCTCCCCACCCAAACGCCGGATCAACCCAAGTCTATCGCTAGCACCAGCTAGAAGCGCTCCTTCATTCGCGCAGCCACCGTCCTCAAGTTGCCATAGACCTTTCCAGGGGGCTTTCCGAGAATCAAGCTGACGACAGACTCGCGAGCAATGTGAATGTTCTTGAATCCACCCAGAATGTGGATCTTGGAATCAGCGAGAACGATTCGGGTCCGGCTGGCGTTCTCAATCGCAAACTTGGTCTTTCCGTCCTTGCCGGCAATACGACCAATAGCTCGGGCCCCACTGTCGCCGTGCATCGTCCTCACATCCTTGATCTCAAAGGTCTCGATGTACAGGTCGTCGAGTCGGAGCAGGGCGATGGCGTCGTCCACATCAAAGCCCAGGGTGAAGGCCTTGACAAAGTCCTCGCCCTTTTGAAGCGCACCCGTGTCCGAAGTGTGCTTCGAAGTCCTCAGCTCGATGGTCTTCCGCTTGATGTTCATTCGGCATTGCAGCTTCAGGTGCTCGACGAGAGGAGGGTAGATGGTAGGCCACGACTTCTTCAGCGGCGTCATTCGGTGAGGGGGGATAGGGATCTTGCGAGTCTCGACTCGGGTAACAGGGTCCTGCAATCATTGTTAGAGCCATGGTCTGCTGCGTCTGTTTGAGATGATCTTACAATGTCCTTGGCCGGCGCGAATCGAGGCCGTCCCTCCTCATCAATGGCCATCCCATCGTCGCTGCCCTCTTCCACAATCGCAAAGGCGCTGCCATCCTCAGGCAGAACATCTGGCGCATCTAACAAGAATTCTTCATCGTTGTCTGGACAGGACGTCAGCACACGCTGAGCCATCGGTTGGATTTGGAAGGGTTTTTTTTATTTTACCTGCTGGGAGTGGAACACTGGTGGCAAGCGGGGTATCTTCCGCCTGCTTCAGGGCGGTTGGCGCAGGCATGTTGGCGACAACCACGGAAGATGAGCAAGATTTGATCGACAATGTAAGGCGACAAGAGCACAGGCAGGTTTTTCGAGGCGCGCAACGTAGAAAATGGTCGTGGTCGGGATCACATCAAAGTATGAAGGTCGGTGGTGGGGGCTCGGGAACGACTTTCACACACCGATCAAAAATTTGTGGTTTCTTATCGCGGCTTATCGATTGGCCCGGCCTCCGAGAGGCAACGGCGCGTCATGGAGTGACTTTTCCACGGCTGGTGCTACTGCTTGCATTGCTGAACTAGCTGCCAACTCCTGCTCCGTCTCCCACTCCCGCTCCAACCTTGCACCTTCAACCTCGCCGTGAGGAATCTGCCCGTCACATCTCTGGTGCCATCTTTGTCCTGGAGGCAGGCACCATGTGCTGGAATGATGGCTAAGGGCATTCCCTCACTCTCCATCTGGCGCCGCTTCGGGATATCCATCCCCACTATATCCGAATCCTCGCCAGCTCTCCGCGTCTTCCCATCAGCTGGTCGACCATCGCCAGCATCACCGAAGCCGATCTTACCCTCGACGCACCGATTCAGTCATAACAAACCGATATGGGAACCCCTCAGTCGAGGTCGAAGCTCCGGAATATGCACAACCGAACTCCCAATCACACCTCACCGACGGCTTCTAGGCCTTCGAGGGATCACCTTCGCTGGGCGCCCAATCCCTCCTTTAAATACACGAGGCACAAGCTACGGTCCGACTCACTCTCCTCCCTGGATACAACAGCATAGATGTTACAGCGACGATGGAAAAGCGCCCAGATGTTCCTGTGGTAAGGGAACTACGGAAAAGCATCCCGAGCAGGCAAAGATTGCGAATCATGCCAACAATATAGAAACCCCGGTTGCAAAGGAAGCGCCGAAGGGAAACCCAAACGTTGCACCCGAAACTGAAAAGACCGTGTTGCCAGGTGCAGATTCCGAATCAATCGCCTCATCCATGTCCAAGTATCTGCATCTTCCGCCTCTTCCCAGGATGCCCCATCGACCAACTAAGGAGGAGCTCCTCGCCGCAGCCAATGGGTTCTGGGACAGATTGAAGGTCCGGCTCAAGTGGATGTCTATCAGGAGCATGAGGCCATGGAATGCTGATGAATGGGGGGCGTTCGTATCATGGTTCATGTTGGGTCACATTGTCTGGATCCTGCTGGGAACGACCACCTTCTTCTCCATCATCATCTTTTCGATCAACACCGTACTTGCTCAAGGTATTGCAGTCCCTTCATAAAATCTTGAGTAATTTTTGGCTAACCGAATTATAGAAACACTAGCCCAGTGGATTGGCGACTACCTGACTCAATCCGCCGGCATCACAGTCATCTTTGAGTCTGCCATTGTCCCTAAATGGCGCGATGGCGTCATCTCCTTCCGAAATGTGTTCGTCTCTCGCCGACCAGGCCAAGGTGAATCGTCCGTCAGCAAGGGGTCCTCGGATGCCGCTGCAGTTGCCGCTGCAGACCGATTAGCCAAACCAGATAACTCCGCTGAAGAAGACGACGGCAACTACACCCAATTTGATGTAACCATTGCAACTGTCAATGTTACATTATCTTTCCTGAATTGGTGGAACGGGAAAGGCCTCCTGCAAGACGTCGAAGTCAAGGGCGTGCGGGGTGTTATTGACCGTACATCGGTGGTTTGGCCCCAACAGCTGCTGCCCCCATTATCATACCGCCATGAACATCAACCCGGAGACTTCGAGATTGAGAAATTCAAGATGGAGGATCTTTTGCTCACCGTCCATCAGCCTGCTGGTTTCCGACCATTCTCCGTCAGCATCTTCTCATGCGAATTGCCACAACTCCGAAAACAGTGGCTTTTTTACGATTTTCTCTCAGCCAACCACATGTCTGGCTCTTTCGACGGCTCGTTATTCACAATACATCCCAGACAAGTTCATGGTGTCGTTCCTAGCCAAGACCAAGCTTCGTTATTGGGATTTGGGGACCCAAAGGCGTGGAAGAAGTTCAGCAGACTTCGAATCGATGGCCTAAAAATTGACCACCTCAACCGCGGGGTCGAGGGTCCCTTTGGCTGGATCTACGAGGGGAACGTTGATATCGTTGCAGATGTCATGTTCCCGGCTGATACTGACGAGGGAATTACCAAAGTGATGACAGACTTTTATGACCAACTCGAAGAAGTCGTCATCCAGAATCGTCACCGGTTCCTCAGGAACGTTCGAGAGCAAGCTCCTGCGCTCCTCACCTCCGGCCACCTCTCAGACTCTGGTATGGACCAGAGCGACGATCTACCGGAAAAGGCCCCCCCTGAGGACGAACGTCGGTACCTCATCATGGACCTCCGCATTCACATGAACGACGTCAAAGCAGCGGTACCCTTGTTCACTAAGGATATGTCGTATGTGAACCAGGCCATGGTCCGCCCCATCGTGGCATACATCAATGCAAAAAAGACATACATCCCGATTGGCTGCCGTATCGTCAAGCGAGCCAGCGACTTTGAAGGCAGCTGGTCCATTTTCGACTGCGGACTCATGAATGATATGTCTGCTGAGACGTACGTGGCCTTCGCCAAGGATGTCGAGGACCAGCAAAGTCGCGTACGACGATTCAAGAAGGTCGGCTTCTGGACGCTGTCACTAGCCGTCCACGCCCTCTTCATGGGAATGGCGGGCAATGTTGTCTGAGCTGAATGCTAGCTCACTCCACTCTACTCTATTGGTTTTGGTTTTGGTTAAGACGAGGTGTCAACGAACTCACGCGCGACGCTGTACATATTTATTTGGGACGGGATAAGACGGGGATGTGCTAACGGAAAGGATTCGGAGTCGGGTTTGTGCAGGACGGGGAATTTCCCGAGGAGTTTACCGGGTTTGATTTTTGAATGAAGAATTGTCCCATGGTGGCCACCAAACTCTTGACGTTAGGTGGCCATGATGGTGGCTGATGAAGATACCCCTGCCACGCCAAACATGTTCATCAAGAGAGCGTCAGTTGTGCAGTGTGCACGTGGAAACGATTGGACATCTGCATTAATTTGCAGAGATTTTTGACATAGAATCAATCAGATGTATGCTTGCGTTCTGAAGGTCCCCATATGATCAAACTGTGAGGAATCACCCGTCGGGATCCGAGACCCCGCGCGGTTTAAAGAGTCTTGTCTAAACGCCTATGCAAACAACGCAGATGCATGAAAGGACCATTTAAAGGTCCAAGCAAAACCCATTCTTATCAGAAACCCCCCATCCTCACTTTAACTCACCATCCATTCACCATTACCTCTCCCTCCAACTGCACCACCCTCCCAATGCCTCCCAGACACTGCGCTGACATCTGCCCGTGTGCTCGGGCGCGTCGGAGCGGTGCCATGGAAATTGGCGTGCAGGAGGAGGGCTTCGTCGGGATGTTGCATCTTTCTTACCATATGGGAAAAGGTAGACTCGCTAGGCGCGGCCTGGGATGCAAAGCCCGGCACTGAAGGTGTCGACGCGGTGTAAGTGGCGGAGGTGTCGCATGGCTCTGTAGCCGTATAGAAAGCTCCTTCACATAAAATCATCACTGAAGACATGGTTAGCATCAGATATCGCCTTGTCATGGATCAGGGGGTACAAACTCTCCGAAGCCATCATCTTCGTACGTATGGACGTCGGCGGCGTTGGCGCGGCCAGTGACAAGGGAAGTCTTGGTCTTAGCGGCCTTGGTCTTCTTGCCTCCCTTGTCCGCAGCTTTCTCTTCCTTCAACTTCTCGTTGCTGAGGGCAGTGAGAGCGCTGGCAAGTTTCTTGATTTGCTCGCTGGGCATGTCACGAGCCAGGGTCTTGGTGAATTCCTGAAGGAAGAGGCTGTAATGGGCCTTCTTAGAGTGGGCGGCGATGACAGGGCCGACGGTCACGCGAAGGACTTCGAACTGACCCTTCGTCTTTGGGTCGAAGAGGGGTAGCTTAGCGATATCGACAGTGTTGGTAGGGTCCTTGCTGTCGATAACGACGGCAGCAGTCTTTGTCTTGGCACGACCGGCGCTCATACCAGCGTCTCCAAACATGTCGGCGGCGTGAGCCAAGTCGGCATCCTGTTCGGTGCGGCGGAGACGCTCACGGCGATCGGCCTCGGTCTCATCTTCATAGTCATCATCGTCCCCTGCCAATGCATTATTGACGGCACGCTTGGCCTTGAGCTGACTGATGCGTTCGCTCTTGGGCACCTTTTTGGCGGCAGCCTCGGCGTCAGCCTTGGCCTTCACTTCGGCAGCCTTCTTAGCCTTCTCACGCTCTACTTCGGAGTCGTCGGCATCCCACGAGTCGAGAACCTGGCGGTAGAGGAATGGCCATCAGTCTGGGGAATTATGGTATGAGAGGGGTGCGCGATATGTGACTTACATCGCTGTCATCTTCCTCGTCGTCAAACTTGCGGCGAACGGCGACACCAGGAACAGCAACAGGGGGGGTGGAAGACGAGCTATCAGAGTCGCTCTCCTCGTCGTCTATAAGAGAAGCGGGTTAGCTCGAGGTTGCGAGATAAATGGAGGGTCTTGGCAAAGGTTGAAGGGCGGGCATCTTGCGACGACCCCGCGGACGGGAGGAGAGGATAGGGGCATCTCGCGAGGTACGAAGACGTTGTATTCTGGAGAGGGCGGGAAATACGAGAGTGGTGATGTCTTACCCCACTGCTTGGGAGGCATGATGTCCGGTCGTTGAAATGTGGTGAATTTTGGTGTAAATTTGTGTGGGCTCGTGTCGTTCCGTCGTGGGCGTCGGAACTGTTTAGGATCGAGATGGATGGAGTTGTGATTCGACTAGGACAGAGAGACGCAGGCAGCGAGGTTTAAAGGCGACGGCGAGGCCGGTTCTAGGAGGAGAAGAGGATGAGGTTTGTGGTCGGATCCGAGAACGGTGGAAGGGAAGAGAGGGTTAAGTTCGGGTCAGGCACAAAGACAGGCAGTAGAGGCACCCAATTATGGCTGTGACGGTGGCCGCCTGAACCCGATCAACGGCGGCGCAAGGGAGGGGCCGCCGAGGGACGAGAAGCAAGGAAGGAGGGGCAGCAACTGGCGCATCCCACTTCGTGACTGGAGGGGTAAATTCTTTTTTTCTGGCGCTTTTTCTTTTTGCTTTATTATAGCGCGTCAGCGTGCTATTAATGAACTACCAACATCTCGCGTGCACGCGTCCAGCCATTCACTGGGAGTGGCACGGATCATGATGATGTTCTTATTGATGACGGCCAGCGCTTTGGACACTTGGGTGAAGTCCCATGTTTTTATCTTTGGGTTCCCATGTTGGAGGGCCTCGTCCTTTATAGGTAATTATTAGTCCAAGGAAAGGAAGCACATCCACATCTATATCCACATCTATCCTGGTCGTCACTCATAGACGCATTCTCCTGCCACCAGGCGTCACGCGCCAACGAAAGCAGTCCCGAAGACGGCGCGCCAAGGGATGCCGCTTCCTCCCAGCTGTACCGGGTTTGCACTGTGGCCACCGTCGAGGAATCAGGGTCGCCGACTCGGTGATTCAAGTGAGGTATTTGACAGGCACAGCACTGGCCTTCGGGGACCATGACGTCCGTGTGAGGACTCTGATGAGTCACCTGTTGGGCAAGTCGAGATTTCGTTACGCAAGTCTATTTACATGGAGGCCCTCATCCTGTGCCGCCCCCTGCGGCCCCCGGGCGCCTTTTGCGGCCGTTGCGGCCGTTGCGGCCACTACGGCATTGCCGTCATGACAGCCCGCTTTGAGCCCGCTTTGAGCC
Organism: Cylindrodendrum hubeiense; assembly: GCA_014621425.1. Classification (NCBI taxonomy): domain Eukaryota; kingdom Fungi; phylum Ascomycota; class Sordariomycetes; order Hypocreales; family Nectriaceae; genus Cylindrodendrum; species Cylindrodendrum hubeiense. Next base: position 7,541 of record JAANBB010000370.1, read on the forward strand.
CGCTTTGCTGTTTTGTTCAAGTCGTCCATAATCACTTGCATGCGAGGGAGAGTGCGAGTGCGAGAGCGAGAGGATGCTATCCAAGTTGAATTTTGAACGCTCACTTACACCCTGTTTTCTGACTCGCTGACCTGCTCGTACAAGGCAGTGGAAGTATGCTGCGTAACGCAACGGCCATCCCGTATCTGAGGTGTGCCATACTGTGCATATGCAGCCACTCTACGCAACCCTACGTAACTCATGGCATTTCGTCAATCTCCATACTACCCAGACCAAGCAAGGCGCCGTTCTTCTACCCTGAGGGTGCTTTAATTATACCCTAGCGTAATATATCCCCTTTTCCAGATCCTGGGCAAGGAACAAGGCCCATGATGCCTTGTTGCCAAAGTGGATGTTAGAGACTTCCAAGTCATGATGAGCTTGAGTCAGTGCAGAGCATGCTGGCGGAAAGCCTCGTATCTACCCCGAAGCCGTCCTTGCCATGACCGCATGGATGCTGATTGGAAAAGCCTCAATAGAGTAAGCATTACTCCTCAGCCGGTGCATGAAAAATTACGAATTATTCCCCAGATGGGCAAGAGGTTCATCTTCACCCCAGTTTAATAAGTGAGCTGAGGCGTGCAAAGATAGGCAATCCACGACCCCCATGCTCCGACGTACTCGTGACCATCACGGCTCCGTTCCCTCATCAAATCACAGATCGACGATTCGAGGATGACCTCGCGGCTTCGCTTCGAAAGGAAGCGCGAGCACGGCGCGAGACAAGAAATCTTTTTTGATAAACTTGTTCTGGGGGATGCGTCTCTGGCGACTCGTTTATTTGTCCTGTTTAGGTCATCCGTCGCCCAAATCCGGCCAAATCCGACCGCGCCCGCCAGCTAGCCAGCCACTCCCGACTCCTCCCGATGGCACTCTCACGTGGCCGCCCAAACAACCCTCTGACGAACACCATGCCCTGTCCGCCTTTGAGCCTCACGACCCGCCGCCCGCGGAGAAGCCCAGGCGCTCACCGAGACCATCCGGTCTGTCTTCGTGGGCTCGTGCCGCATCTAGACAGCTAGGTTTCTGCTAGCGTATAGGCATTCCGCTCATACTTGCTCCCGGACAATGGGCGCGGAGCTGTCGCCGTGTAAGACTTAGATCGCTCGTGCTTGGCTCCGAGACTCCCGTATATATAAGGCTGCTCCAACTTTGTCAGGCATGAACATCTTGCTGTGCTGTATACTGTATCCCACAATCACAAGCCTCCTTTTGGCATTGTTCGAAATACCCACACACATTGTATCAAGACTTGACTAGTCCTCTCTCCAAAGTCCTCCTATTCGCCTCGATGCTCTCTACTCAGATCCATACCCACGCCCACGTCTCGAGACAAGCTGCTCAGCTGGGTAAAGCTGCAGCGCTTGGCTTCGTTCGTTCGGCCTCGTCCTCTTCTTCCTCCGTTCTTCGATCCCCAGCTGGGCTAAGATTGGCCTGCGCTACGTACCAACACCACCAGTCCTCACGGGCATTCTCGACAACTTCCGCTGCTCAACTCCGTGACTTCTTTCCAGCCAAGGATACTACCCATATCCAGACTACCAAGCCAGCATGGCCTCACCACACTCAATCCTACGAGGACATGCTTGCGGTCGTCCCCGCCCATCGGAAACCTCGTGGAATGGGCGACTGGGCGGCCTGGAAGCTTGTGCGATTTGCCAGATACTGCATGGACAAAGCTACAGGCATGGACCGTGCTCAACAGGTCGATAAGAAGAACCCAACCACTGCCATTGAAGCAGCTAAGCCCTTGACTGAAGCACAATGGGTACGTGTCTTCCTCTCACGCAATCTGATTCCATTGACACTAGAGGACTAACATGTGGCGCCAGTTGATTCGATTCATCTTCCTCGAAAGCATTGCCGGTGTGCCGGGAATGGTTGGCGGAATGCTACGCCATCTCGGCAGCCTTCGCCGAATGAAGCGAGACAACGGCTGGATCGAAACCCTCCTCGAGGAGAGCTACAACGAGCGAATGCACCTATTGACGTTCATGAAGATGTGCGAACCTGGATGGTTCATGAAGATGATGATAATCGGCGCGCAAGGCGTCTTCTTCAACGGACTCTTCGTTGCGTACCTCATCTCGCCCAAGATTGTGCACCGCTTTGTCGGATACCTTGAGGAGGAGGCTGTCCACACTTACACGCGAAGCATCAAGGAAATTGAGGATGGCCACCTCCCCAAGTGGACTGACCCCGAGTTTCGCATTCCCGACATTGCCATTCAGGTGAGCCACCCATGCAAACACTTACACGGAGCTGCACATATGCTGACAAAGATGGTAACCAGTATTGGAACATGCCCAAGGACCACCACACCATGAAGCATCTCATTCTCTACATCCGAGCCGACGAAGCAGTCCACCGCGGCGTCAACCACACCCTGGGCAACCTCAACCAAGAAGAGGACCCGAACCCATTTGTTAGCGAGTTCAAGGACCGCGATATCCCAAAGCCTGCCCTCCAGCCGGCTGGATACGAGCGTGCTGATGTTATCTAAGTCTCGGCACAGCACAGCTCTGATGACACTCCGCACTTCTTGCTCCACGCAATCTGTATTAAAAGTCCGTTACTTTTGTTCACGCGTGGGAAGAAAAAAAAAGGGCGCATGTAGGATAGATGGATGATACCACTGGGTACCGGCGTTATGAGCCCCAAGGCGTTTTGTGTTTGTCTTTCCTTCGTCTTATTTCTCTGTGTTGTTAGATGGCTTTGGGGTCCCAAATCCCAACTCTTTGTATAAGCACAAGTTCCACAGCACTTTAGTTAATCGGCCTAGGACCATATGGTTTGGCGCCATGGAACTTTCTAAAATCAGGAACACGATTTTCGAACCAGTGAAGATCCAATTCCAGTGTGGCTGTGAAAATTATGAACTCACTACTGAGCAGGCGTGTGCAAGGCAGAATGGACCACGGCTTACTACAAGATGGATGCAGTTCGTCGTCATCGACAGATCCTCTTGCAGGCGCTGATCAGTCAGATGTGTCAGACCACAAAGGGGCCTTGCACAAATGCACCGCCTCAGCAGAAATGGTTGCCTTACAAGCGGGATGGCCTCACCACTGACCGCCGCCTCACTCTTCAGGCCGAATGTGCAGTGTGGCTTTTGAAAAAGTGTATGAGATTGCCAACTGAGGCTGGCGGCGCTCATTGACGGAGCTGGTGAAGTTGCTCCGAGAGTGACATGGGGGAGAAAGTAGCGCGTGAGTGGGACTCATCAATGGGGGATCTACAAGTACGGAGTACGGCGGTACGAGCTATGTCTCTTGACCTACCTATTCCGGTGCGAACATGGTTAAGCTTCTTTTGGGCCGCGTAACCGCAGTACGATCGAAAGCCCTACGAAGGCTTGGGATGTGCAGCGGGCAGCTGAAACTGATGTCATCGAGGCAGGCATCGGTCAGTGGGAATAACTGGGGAGCATCGGGTCTCGTTCCGGGGGTGATATCCAGTGCTGAGTATCCACCAACATCAGCAGCACCAGCATTAGCAGCACGGCAGCTCCAGCATCTCTGTGTCTGTAGGCCCTCGCCTCGCCTCGTAGAACACAATAGAGTAGGGCACCGCAGCACAGCCTTGAGTTGTGGGGAACCAGCAGATCCCATCGCGGGCCGCGTGTAAGGCTGGGGCGGAGTCGCATGGAACAGAGTAGCTCGGCAGCTTGGGCGAACGGACAGTAGTCGAGACAGACATAAGCTGGTGATGGTCCTCGCGGCGATGTCTGCTTGTGGGTTTAGTTCGGGATTTCTGAAGCACACCACAGCTCCGCAGTGCAGAGCGCGTATTCTCTAACACGCCCCCACACCCAGCCTCACGTCTTGGAGGGGAGGATGCCGATAGGTAGGGGCCGTTTGGAGGGGGCGGTGTTGGCAGAAGGATCCATTTGATATGGGGATCTAGTGCTTCAGGGATCCAGAACCACCGCCGGGGCCCGGACAAATCTTATTCTATTCTTGTGCATGCTGTGACGAGATGAGATGAAGATGAATAATGGACGGGGACCTGGCCGATGGGGACGTGAGGAGCCGGTCGCGCATTGGAGGCGAGGCGAGGCGAGGCGAGGCGCAAGGTGGACGGATGCGAAGTGAGTGGATGGATGCTCAGCGATCCCAGCGATACCATGGCCCAGCCAATCGTCAAATGAGTTTCATCGTCACGAAACGCCAGCGAATCGAGGCTTGCGGCGGGACCACAACGGCCATGCTGTCAAAGCAAGCAGAGGTCAAAGCAAGCTACGAAAGTGGAGAGACGCCTCCAATTTCACTGCTCGGATCACTCAAAAGGACCCCCCCAGTCGAGCCCTGCTTGCCCTGGCCTACCTACTTGTACCAGCCTTGTTTCTTAGCGCCCCCGGAGATGATGCCCATGGAAATTGAGTGACATGAGGGAGGCAAGCGGTTGAAATGTGATGCACTGCCTCGGTGATTTCCCTTCTCGTCGAACCAGCGTTTGCTGGCGACAGGAGTTCCAAGCTCCATTTGGTGGGAACACGCGCAGTTAATTCGAGGGAACTTCGTAAAGGGACCCTGGGAAGGATGGGCAGAGCATGGATGGATGTCTCAGGGCTGTTGATGCCGGCTGTGTATTGTGCTATGTGTGGTTCTGCCGACAAGTTCCATTGTTGGTGGGTGGGTGATTTGATGTGATTTAGCCCAGGGCAGACTGCTCACCCCGTCGTCTCCCCCTCAGACCCATCTCACCACAGTCATCTTCTGGTCATGGAAAATACTGGCACCTCGTTGGCACCCGCTCGATGAAACCTGTGGATAAGCTGGTTGGTTTCCTGTACCAATGCCATCCGCTGCTGGTGTGTGTTTTGCATTGCTGTGCTGAGTTGGTCGCATGGTGGGACCAATTGTAAGCGAGAACCATACTCGGGTCCCCACTGTCCTTGTCGCCTTTACCACCCCTCCCCCTCCTTTTGCGTCCGTCGTCCACTTTGTGGGTGGTATTCTCGACCAAGGCGGGAGTCGCCGCGATTCTGAACATGTTCTTGCATCTTGAACATGAAGCTACATGAAGTTCGGTACGGGTATGGAATCCTCATGACCGCAGTCAGACTAAGATGTGGCCTGAGAATCCAACACAGCTCGAGGCGCATACGGATCCTCCCCTCGTGTCCAACGGATTTGGATGTTTCTAGCCTTTCTACCTTACCTACCTACCTAGGTAGGTACCTGGGTAGGTACCTTTTGTAGGTGCTAGGTCCATTCTGTACCTAGCAACGGGTACTTCCCACATGTACCTCCCCTGTCGGTATTCCTTAAGTGCCCGTGGGCGAGTAAATTGTGAGGGGGATGTACTTGGAAAACATCAAGCATTAAGGTCGTCGCTAGACAAGCGCGCATCATCGGTAAAAGTATTCACAAAGTTCCTAAGCCCGGGTCGGTACTTGATCTCTGCACCTCCAATACCGCACCTCCAATATTGTGCCTGCCAACCATCCATCGTGGTTGCCTCTTTTTGGGCATCACACCTCCTTGCTCCTGCCTGTCGTCTTCTTCCACCTTCCTTCTGCTGGCAGTCAGTCTGTTCTTGTTCTCCTCCCCCACACCAGCCCAAACCCCCAAACCCAAAACCTCCAAACAACTCAACACCAAAGGAATCCACCTCCGCCGCGCTGGCAGCGCTACCAAGCACCACCACCAACATCACCCAACCACCCCTGGACCACGATAAATTTAGCAGCGCTGCCGTTGTGCGCTGTGTCCCTTGACTTGGCCCGCCCGTTGCAGAAACAAGGCCCGTTTGACGTCCCTGCCGGCCTGCCCTGTCTCGCTCGCTTTCGCACGACCCCCCGGCACGTTTCTCCAGCCCACTGTTCGCTGTCCAGCAAACTAGTCGCCTGGCCGCCCCATTCGCTCGACGTGTCTCTGTCGGTCGCTCTGCACAGCCTCGCAGCCCGCCGCACTGATTGCTTCTCGCTCGCCATTCACACGCCGTCGACACGCCCGCCCCCCGTTTCTCTCCGCCCTTCCACCCTTCCATGGGAATTCCCACTCCCCAGTCACAATCCCCGTCCCCGCCGCGCCGTCCCCCAGTGCTCTCCCAGCGCCTAATGTCAAGTGCCCACCACCTGTGCCCCGTGTCCCCAGTGCCTGCCTGTCGCATCTAGCCGTCAGTGTGACCGGAGCCAGCAACCTGCCCGCCCGCTCGCCCAGCGGCCACAGCTCGCTCCCAACCTGTCTGTCGCCCGCCTTGCTGTTCCCGCACCAAACTAAACACCAACACCACCGCCTCTCCACTGCTCACCACGCGCCCAACCTTCAACTCTCCCCAAGGAGCCAGAACCTTCAAAGGCCGTCTCTGCAGCGCCCGCAATTCGTTTCCCAACGTCGCATCTCTCTTTTCGAAACAGGGCCCCTCTGAAGCGCCTCACACCCCCATCCACGCGTCCGGCTGCTGCGATAGGACCGTTCCCCCGCCCATTGCATCACCCGTGAGCGCACAGCCCCCCCGGCATCGCCACGGTGCCTGAAGGCTGACTCGGGAGTCTGCCTTGTCTGCTTCTAAACTCGGCAACATCATGGATCAACAAGCTCAACGAGGCCGGTCACCTTCGGCCGGCCATCATCAGCCTCATATAAGTCAATCTCACTCCCCATCGCCGACCCCATACCCACCCAACGAGTCATCAGTCGGTCTTGGTCTCGGCTTGGATCAATCTGTTCAGCAATTCGCCACCGCAAACAACTCCTACGACTCTTACAACGGGAATAACGGCTTCCTTAGCCCCCAGCTGTCTCCCTCACTGCCGCCCCCCCCAGCAGCAACAGCAGAGCCCCTTCGCTCAGGCCAGCCTTGCCGACCCCGCTGCTTTCGATCCCAACAACACCACTCCCCTTTGGCCAGCCGGCGCCGACCACCGGCTCCGATACCACGCTGCCTTACAACGCCCAGGCGCAACCCGCCTACCTTTCGCCCAACCTGAACGACGGTGATTTCTCACTCTTCCCGTCCTCTGGCGGCCAGGGCGATCACTTTAACGCTCCCTTGTTCGACCAACCTACGCTCAATCCCAGCGACATCAACAACATGACGTCCCCGCAGACCCATCACTCCCCGACCCCTCCTCATCTCCTCCAACCCGATGGTCATCATCCCGGCTCGGCCCATCAGTCGCCCGCCTTCAACCAGCACCAGTTCTCCTCCCCGCCTGGCGGTCACTCGAGACATGCTTCACTTGGCCCCGAGGCGGCACTGCTCCCGACCCACATGAACGACTGGACCCAAGCCCAGTTCCAGGGCCACCGTCGCACCCCTTCAGAGTACTCGGACGTGTCTTCAGTCTCCCCGTCTCCGAACCTTGTTAGCTCTGATACCTTTGAAGGAGATGTTGGTGGTCACTCTCCCAACCAGCGTCCCTCGGACGGCAGCATGTATGAGTCAGTGATGGGGATGAACAACTTCAGCATTTCAGACAATAGCCCTGGACACCAGGGCCGAAGTCCATCCCACAGCCCAGCCATCAGCCCTCGCATTGTCCCACAGCAAATGCCCGATATGACCCAGCAGTCGGGCTTTGGTCTGGCACCCATAAACCATGGATATGGAGCGCCTTCCGCATACCCAGACATTCCAGGGTCCGTCGAGGCTTTCCCTACCCTCCAGTCCAGTGGTCCCGACTTGTCCCAGATGGCACCTCCGGCAATCAATATTGATTTTGCGCCAACTAACTCCAAGCCCAACACATTTGAAGCTCCCAAACCGCGCATGGACCAAGACTCCTTGACGCCTCCCGACCGAGGTAGGTTTTTCTCGTCTTGACTGTATCAAACCTGTTTAACATTTTCCTAGGTCGTCCCAGATCCCGGCCTCGAGCTGTCACGGATCCCTTCCACCCTGGTGGCGGCTTGTTGAATCGCCCTAGCAATGGCAACGGCATGTCCACCCTCGGTGCTGACTTGGGAATGCGATCGGATGCCTCCAGGTCGCTGTCGCCGCTCGATAGACAGGCGGCAGCCTCTCCTTCACGGAGAAGACAATCCACGTCGGCAGTGCCAAATAATGTCATTGCGCTGCGCTTGGCAGACCCCGAGTACCAGAACAGCCAGGACAGCGGTGCTGCGAAGCGTGTTCAGAAGCACCCCGCTACGTTCCAGTGTACTCTGTGTCCCAAACGATTCACTCGTGCCTACAATTTGCGCTCGCATTTGCGGACCCATACCGACGAACGGCCATTTGTGTGTACCGTATGTGGCAAGGCCTTTGCCCGACAGCACGACCGTAAGCGACACGAGAGTTTGCACTCAGGCGAGAAGAAGTTCGTTTGCAAGGGCGATCTCAAGGTCGGTGGCCAATGGGGCTGTGGAAGACGGTTCGCTCGTGCCGATGCTCTTGGTCGTCATTTCCGGTCCGAAGCCGGCCGTATCTGTATCAAGCCTTTGTTGGATGAAGAGATGATGGAACGACAGAGACTCTGGCAGGAGCAGAGGATGCAGCAGAACATGGCTCACAACATGGCTCCTCCTCCAGGGGCCATGGGCATGGATCCCTCTAACGCATACCCCATGGACGCTAGTGGCAACTACATGCTCCCTGCGGCACTGCTGGCGCAATACCCTGTTCTGGCCCAGATGAACTGGTCTGGACCTGAGGTTGGTGGAAGTATGGACGATGAAATGAGTGGCCGATCGTCGTTTGATGCCAGTGACCTCGACGAGGCTGATGACGGTGGCTACGTGAGCGGGCCCGGGACAGGTTATGGTGAGGGGGGGATGAACCAAAACTTTGGCGAGATGGGATATGCTAGTGACTTTGGTGGTCGCTAGTTGCGCTCACTCAGATGGCGGTGCTTGTGGTTTATCTTCTCTTCTCCTGCTCCTGGACAGCCGCCAACAGTGGCGGAGATGATTGGAAGCATCCTTTTACTTTGTTATAAGCGGTCTGCTCTTTGATTTTCGGAGGGTTCTGTTTTTGATGTATACCGGACGGACTCGGCGCCGACGACGGCGATTTCGGAAAACACCTCTGTGACTGGACAGGACGGTGTGGATATGAATGCCTTGATTTTCTTGGGAGGGCTCGGGTATAGACGGTACTGCGTATAGATACCAAACTGAGTATGTTTATCGCGTTGACTCTTCGAACTGCGAGTGTCCATTTATCGTACCGTGATGATTGTAGATAGAAGACAGCGAGCCCAGACAAGAGAGAGAACAGATGCATAGGTAAGACGGAGCATGTTACGTTTGTATTCTCGCGCCCTCCTCCATGATCTCGACTTCAAAATATTGTGACAGTATTGAAAGGACGGATGAGCAGCAAGATTCGACACCAGATGTGAAGGGGGTGTATGCCTCTCCTATCAACGAATCAATGCAACCCTAGTTTGCTCAAGATGAGAAGTATTGCCACTCTCCTAAAACGCAGACAAGCAGGGGTGGGTGGAGATCTAAGCAGTTCAACTGCCAGGTAGTTGACTAAATTATCTATACAAGAGAAGAAATCAAGATGTCACGCCCAACCCGCGTCTATGTTATGTTACTCTTCCCAACGGAGGAGAGACTTTGACACAGCTCAACGGTGCCTCTCTCCCCATTCCCTTGCCCGTTTCGCAGAGGCGAGTCGCCGCCCAGGATATCTTCAAAGACAACACCCCGATATTACCCAAAACAACCTAACGCCATGCGATGTCCAAGCCGCCCGTGTCCGGTCCTCATTTGGACAAAAAAGTAGTTTCCCTACCCGGCACCTTTGCCAGACGAGAAAAACGCAACCCATGTCCCTATTCATCCTCTGTCGAGGGGCGGCCTATTCAAGAGATTCTCATCGTTGAGTGTCCCTTGATGTTTCTCAACATGAGATTATTCGTCTCCGGTACCAAAGTAGTTCTTGCATACTTCGTCGATGACGCCCATGCATATAGTTCGGTGGGCTGTGACTACAGACCCAACTATGAAGGGCATCATGAGGGAGTTGGCGTCAACAGCCACGTCCTCGTGCATCTCGTATTCATCCCCCACAGCGGTAACCGTACTACCAGTACTATCAGATCCAGCGGGGGACGTGGGCCCGAGGCGGGGCCGGACGGTGTACTCGGCGCGGATGACAACACCAGCCGGGGCTTCGGCGCGGGAGCGCACACCATCAGGGATGCGCTGGAAGACGACCTGGTAGGTAACTTCCTTGCTGAGGCCCGGGGCGAGGGTGACGAGCTCGGTGACCTCAAAGAAGCGGATGGAGTCGTCCCAGGGGGGGTCGAAAAAAGGGTCATTGGCGATAGCTTCGGGGTTCGGGGTGTTTTCGTTATAGCGGGTCATGGTCTTGTGGTTGCTGAGGAAGGGAATGTAGGACTGCACGCTAGTGATGAGGGCCGCTGGGGGGAGGTTGCCGGGAATGGCGATAGAGTGGCTTAATAGGCGTTGGGTCCTCATGGCGGGTGGGTTAGGCTAGAGTTAAGGTGGCGTGTGTGTGTGGTGAAGGCGTCGATAGATAGCGACTGTGAGGTGAGGTTGATAAGAAAGGCCGTGAGGAGCTATCTTCTTAAGAGGCCGGGTTTCTCTATGATTCCTCCCCTCTTCGGCGGGTTGCCGCTTGCAACTTATGGTAGTCGCAGGTGGTGAGAGTGCTGCGCAAGGTTGAGATGACTGAGGTGGCGAGGCTGACAACGACGTCTGCAATTATCTGGCAAGGTGAAGCCTGCGCTCGTGGACATGGTGATGATCACCGACGGCCACAACGCACAACACCAGGCTAGAGAGCTTCTTGCTGCTTGCAGCTTCCCGCCGGCGAGACCGGTTTGTCGACTTATGACAAGGCGCGGCACAGGCGTGGTACGAGGCAGAGGCCCGGATGTGAGCAGACCGCGGGGGCCGAAGATGACGGGACCCAGCGTGGGACGCCGTTTTGGGAAACGGGCAGTACGGGCAGTGGGGGAATTGCTTTCGGCTTCAGGGTGATCCGACGACGCACGACTCTGCGGTCATCAACGGCAGCACGGAGAGGAGAAGATCCGGGATTGCGGCTCTGACCAACGCCGGGCAGCGGGACGCGTGACTGGGGTGGTGAAAGCGCAAGCAATGGGGTCTTGCAGACTAGGCGGCGTCCAAGGCGTTCCGGTGGTGGTGGTGAGAGATGGATGGAGTGAGGATGAGGGCGATGAGACAGTACGGCGACAGCCGATTGGGGGAACTGTGGCGGGCGGATCTGCAGAGGGACGTGGAGCGTGGCTGAAGAGAAGCCGGTAGAGATAAAAATACACGCCTGCCACTGCCGCTGCCGCTGCCACTACTGTACCGCTAGGTACCGGGACGGTTCGGGCTGTACCTTAAGTTTTGGCGCGTGGCTGAGGAGACTAGAGGATTGCATGAAGGGGGCGGTGCAACACCATCGTTCTTCTACAACGTTGTATTTTCCTACTTCTCGAGGGGGGAGGAGAGGGCCAGATATTCTTCGGATAGCACGGGCTCTAGGAGGATTCGATGCCGCTAGGTACTGCCGTTTTCTATCACGGGCCGCTGGCTTCCGCGGCCAAGCAGCTCTTGGAGTAGGGCGGACTCCACTGGGCCCGAACCTACATAGCATGCCTACGCGCGCCGGCGATTATTCTATCAAGGGCAACTCATCTGCGGACAGTCGCCAGATACGGTCGAAATCTCCTGGGTGTGGACAGTTTCGGTGTCCGTTAAAGGCTCCTCTATGAAAACAACCACGGTTACGGAGGCGAGACTCGAAGGATTCGCCAGTACGAGTTGTCAATCCATCCGTTTCGGTCCAGTCCCGCTAGTTCACCCCAGGTCTGCTCCGCACCCCGAGTCCATCCTCCGTGGCCCCCCGTGTGTCTCACCGTCAGGCCTCCGTCCTCCGTCCGCCCCCGTCGCGCACGGGGGTTTATGCCAGCAAATACCGAGACGGTGTGGATTAAAAACCTGCCAGAAGGATCTATTTCGCCGCAGCACTACTGTATTTCTCTGCAGAACAGATGAAATAACTAGCTGCAAACGTGGTTCGTTGGCTGCTTTGAATCGCGAGAGTCGTTTTGGCTTAGGCTGGAAAGCCATCGTCGGGTCGCGTGAGGCTGCAGGGGCCCTGCATGACGTTTGACATTTGGGGGCCCCTACTAAGAATGGATTGACTTACATGCTATTGTGTGCGTACGTAGCACAGTGCTGGCCAGCAGAACACCAGCCCTGCTTCTATCCGGGATCACTCACATGCTGCAGTGTCTTTCGTACTATGTACGTGCTACTGCGGAATAAGCATCTTAGGGACCATGGGCCCGGCCAGCATCGAAGCTAACAATGGCCCCTCGATCTGGATGGCCATATTTAGAGACAACTCCGGTGACCACTACCCAACGCAGTAGCAATCTTGTGAGGGATCAGATGGACAAGTGCAGCAGATCGTCGTTGATCTATCCATCACTGACTCACACACTCCATGCGCTGGAAATGGCTCAATGGGGACCGGCAAACCTTGTCTCGGATTGCAGTGCAGTTCTCGATGAACGGGAACACAAAGTTTGTAACCAATGCCACGGCCTACCAATACCAGGGTGGCGGGCATCACCTTGCCCATCAGCTTTCAGTCAACAGCATGAAATTGACCCAGCGTGTTCATACCAACTCGATGGCTTGTAGGAGCCACGTAGGAATCGAGATGGAGATTCAAACAGCAAGACAACATAATTAGCTCGATTCGCCAGGAGCACCCCCAGCGCATCAGAGCATGGGTTGAAGGCTTATGCGACTGATGGGTAGGGTATCCTCAGTTCCCGTCGCCAAGAGAGACAAGGGTAATATGCCAGGCAGTCATGCTAACTAGCTGATGGCCAGAGCAAAATGCAGCAAGACGCAGGAATGCAAAACACATACGGAGTACCCTCCCTCTCTCTGCTTCTCCCCCTCTGGTTGGGCTGTCCGATGACGAAGGTGGACGTCTTCGGGTCTGACCGCCATAAGTAGGTTGGGCGGGATTGGGTGAGCGAGCAGGCTTCTGGGCACTGTTTTGGAGGCAAGACAACGCGTCTACCCCCCCTCCCCCCAGGCGGCAGAAAAATTTGCGGCTTTTTGAGGCATTGCACGTTGAAGCGGTGAGAGGTTGACGATGCCTGTTCGGGCCATAAACTGTGGGATGCTGCACGAGGCTAAGAGACTCAAGGACTGGTGGGACGGGCTGGGACCCTTAGCAGCCAAGCACACGCCAGTTAGTTCCCGACGTCTGCATCTCGCCCGCAGGCCGCAGGACGCCAGTGGGTTCGCGGGTGGGCGTGGGAGGTGGGACTGGGACTCGACTGCAACTGGGCTGGAACACTGGAACAACAGCGAGGGCTACACGGGACTGTACCTCTGCGTTGGCGGCATTGATGCCCAGTGACGCTTGTAGCGGTACCTGGGCTCCTCGCCTCCGTGCATCTCCTGTGCATCTCTTGTGCGTGCCTGCTGCGATGCATGTTTCCCCGTCTGTCAAATTGGCTGGGCTGGGCTGGGCTTGACTGGGCTTGGCTGGGCTTTGGGGGGAGGGGGGTGGACACCAACGGTTGAGGTTTACTTAATTAATGGTCCTTTCCTACCCGCAGCCACTAGCCGATGCTGGTTGTTGCAGTGACGGACAAGCGCCATCCGTTGTGAATTGAGCGTCCGTGAGTCGGCTGGTCGGTCGTCGAGGGAACGGATCGAGCAAGAGTCCCGTCCCACCATGATCCGAGGCCTACAGGCCTACATCTACATAGTACATACTACGCATAAGGATCCACGGGGCCATCGCGGGCGCGGGGAAGAGAAAGATTCGGCATTGTTGCCGCTCTGAGACGAATTCCCCCGGATGGTTCAACGGCGAGCAGTGGTGGATAAGGGCACAAATGGAGCACACACAGAAACGTTACCCCTCCTTAACCGAGGAAGACTGTCCGAACACAGACAGAGAAGATGCCACACTGCCACACTGCCACACTGCGCACACTTGTCTCAGGCTGTTGCCATGTTTGATATTTCGGCCCGCTGGTGGCGACGACAGCTGGCTGGCCTGGGTTAGGTTGTCTAGGCTAGGCCCCGCGTGATGTCACGGAGATCGAACGACGGGGCCAGGGGTCTTTTCAAAGGGAGGGGGGTAAGGGACGGGCGATGGCGTAGGGATGAAGGAACAATCACCCTGGAAGTCGTCAGAACGGGCAAGTCTAGTTCTGTGTTGTAGATCCATAGCGGCGGAGGGTTTTAATAGCAAACCGGTACGTGTACACACTAACAAGGGAATACGCTGGTATATCCCTTCCATATTGTGGGAAGCGATGATGTAGCGTTACTTGCTGGCCGCGGGTCTGGCCTTGCAAGTTGGGCAACAAGGTGCGCGCATCATTCAGACATTGGCGTCTGCCGATGATTGAGGGGACATCCCAGCACCTCGGCCGACACCCCCCGTCGACTGTCGTCGTAACTGTTTCTGGTGTTGGCGAAAGGTTAATATTGCACGAGTTCTTATTGCTGTCCGGACCCTTTGTTAAACGGCGTCTGGCCAGTCGAGCACAAATTACTCTCATGCTCTTACTAGGTAATAAGGGTGGCTGGGAATGGAGTCAACGAAGATGAAGGCCTATAGGCGCATTTCATTTGCCAAGGGGGCGATCGGGACCAGCTAAGCAAGGCGCGCGCTGACTGGCCTGGCCCTGCAGAGGGAGGCCTGGCGGCATCAACCACGCCGGGTCTGGTTGGTTGAGGTGGTTAGGGACTGCAGTTGCAGGTCTGGGTGGCTTGCTTGCGGAGTGGATCACGGGCGTGCGGTACGTGCAAGAAGAGGGAGGAGGTTTATCCTGCTTCAGGCGGCCGGTTGCTAGGTGGTGGGTGGTAATGAAATCAAATGGTGTGTGGATGGTGTGTGTCGACGAACGGACGGTGGGTGGGCAGAGATGGGCTGGTGGTGGGTTGGGCCAATACCATCAATGTTATGCGTGACTCCTTCACTCCCTCGCACGCGCTTTCACACCCTCCCGCCCCCGGCCATTCACGCTGCTGCTCTGTCGATGCGCGTTGTGCGTTGTGCATCGTCGACGACCCGTCCAGAAAGTACCTGCGCATACATATATGCCCCCTCCTCGTGGCAAGTACCTCGACGACTCCCCTTTTTTTTCTCCTTCTCGTCGCCTGAACGCACCCGTCTCCATCTCGAATCTCATCCGGCGTTGCCACATGCTAGTATCACCTACTTGCTTGGGCAACAAGGGGGTGGAAAATCGAGACCAAGTGTGAAGTAGCGAAGAAAGAAAGTGGAAAGAAAAAAAAGACTGAGAGAAAGTCGTGCGTGCCTCCTGAACATTGAGAGAAGTCACGGGCTTGTTCTTTTTTTCTTCTCTTTTTTTTATTTTCTAACTTTCAATTCTCCTCGACTCGCTTGCTCGTTTTAATAATTACACCCAACCTCCCATCCGTTAACCTGACCCGGTCGAAATAGCGGTAGGTACCTTACCCATCGTCGCCTAACCTCGCTCCACTCGGTCATTAGGATCCTTTCCACGTTTAATGGGCGGCTTCCATGGTTGCACCTGGCTTACATGCTTTCTCACAAAACCCACGCCAGCCAGAGAGAAAGCCAGACAAACTAACGGCAAATACAGATAAGACGACTGGTAATTAACAGCCGCTCGCTTGCCAGTCATCATCTTCCGCCTTGCGCGCTGCTGTTGATGGGGCGGCGCCCTGTCGAATCACCCCCGCCAGTCGCTTCGTTGCATTACGCCTGGTGCGACTGACATTCGCCCGGCCGACGATCCAAACAAGCACACCGGCGTCATTGGCCCACGGTGCTACCCGCCTGTCTTGGTCTTGGGGCCTTTTTTCGACTTGTGCTCTCCAAGGCCCGGCCATTTCCCCTTTACCTCCCTCCCGCTCTCTTGATCTAGGAGAAAATTCCTTGGCCATTTGATTGCCTCTGCCCGGCGCGGCTCGACTCGACTCGACATCGCATGAGCTGAGGACCCCGGTTCGGCTGGCAGAGAGCGAGACCATCCTGCGTCCAGCGCTCAACTAACGACCCAAGACATCCCACGACTCACAACTAAGCGTCGGCCCAAGAGCGACGGCGCCGCTGATAAGTCTGTCGCCCGGGATCTTGATAGTTACCCAGTTATCCTGGGAGTAATTATCGACGACGCCAACTCCCACCCGACGTCTTTTTTTTTCTGGCGCCCCCGCGCCGGCTACTGTCCGACAACAAAACCCACACGACATCGACCCTCTCCCTGCGCGACATTGCATCACGATCCGTTACGATACCCCCAGACTCGCACCACATTCCACACGACCTTGTCCAACGCCTTTTTACTCACTTACACGACCATCCCCGACAAGCGACATCGACACCGACATTCCGATCTCGCGCCCAAAGTTCTCCGTCCAGCATCCCCGCTTCGATTCCCGTCCAACCCCCGCCATCCACAGCGTCCATGATTGTGACGTCGCATCGCCTTCGCACGAGCTCCATCTTCCACAATGGCCGCGGCCGACGTTTTGGCGTTCACAGAAAGCAGGACAGGAGGCGGATATGGCTGGTCAACGATCCGGCATTCGCCGACTGGGTGGGATGAGCGGTCTCTGCGCCTGCAGCTGGGAACAATTGCGCATGCATGGGTTGCGCAGAGCTCTCACAGGCAGGTATGTCTCGAGTTTTCATTTCTTTATGACTTCATCCGGCTTCTCGGGCCGTCGCCGTTGCAAGCGCAGTTGGCTATCTCGAGTCATTCTCAAAGTTTAACAACTCCATCAGTGGCGCTCAACGGTCGACCCCTCTGAGGGGAACCTGCGACGCCACCCCCCGTTACCCACCACGACGGGAGCTCGACCTCCTCAAAGTTTATCTAACATTCCATCTCTCAGAACCTCCCGACCTCCTCTTTACATCATCGACATGTGGCCGCGAAGGCCCTGATAGTCCCTGATTTGTCCCCGAAATGGTTGCGCTGCATCCCCCGCACCTGCGAACCCCCCGTTTCCTCCAATCGCATCATGGACCCCAACGACCCCGACGACTATGCACGACCGCATCTGCCAGCATGGATGGATGCCTTCTTCCTCCCTCCCCCATCCGATGCGCCCCAAAAGCGCCGCTCTAGCGATGATCTTCTCAGCGACCCGGCCTTTGATGTCTCCGTCGACTTCAATTCTGAGGAGGGGTTCTACGAGATGGCAAAGAAGAAGAAGGGCGCCTCAAAGCAGTCACTACCTCCCCCGCCACCTGCTGCACCGCCGCCGCCGCCTGCCGATGAGGGCAACAAGGGTGGTGGTGCCGGTGGTAACGCCAATGGCGGCGATGCCGCTGGCGGTGCTGGCGGTGGTGATGGTGGGAATAACGGCAATGGGATGGATGAGGGCTGGGGAGACTTCGCAGCAGCCAAGCCGAAGAAGAAGAAGGGCGAACTCGACGTGGGTCTCCCCAGCATACCCACAACCGACTTCGGTGCCGACGCCTTTGATGAAATTAAGTTGGGGGATGATATGGGAGGGAAGCTTGACCTAGGCCTTGGTCCCCCGGACGGTAAGGGGTTTGGCTCATGGGGGGGGACTAAATGGAATGCCGGAGCCGGGGCCGCACCCGGGGCCACGCCTGGAGCCGGAGGTGGCAACTGGGACTGGTCTGGCGCAGGAAACGACCCTATGGCAGCGACAGCCGAAGCCAAAACCGACGAGATCCCATGGGACATCAATCGCGGAAAACCTAAAAAGGCCGGGAAGTCGAGCCTCTCGTTCGGTGAGTTCGGCGAGATGGAGGAGGAGCACCCCGAGGAAGCCAAGCCGGAGGAAAAGGAAGACCCTTGGGGGTTCGGTGCCAAAAAGGATACCAAGAAGAAGAAGAACCCCGGTATTTGGGGACCCGATCCTGTCGAAGAAAAGAAGGACCCAATTGGCGAGCCTGATCCATGGGGTTGGGGAAATTCCAAGAAGAAGCCACCCCCTGAACCCGTGCCAGAGAAGAAGGAGTCTGAAGACATCTGGGACACGTGGGGAATCTCAAAGAAGGACAGAGCGAAGAAAAAGGGCATCATGGACGACATCCCTGAACCCCCTGAACCAGCACCCGATCCACCGCCATCGGATGAGTTGTGGGGGAATGCCGGATGGTCCAAAAAGGATAAGAAGAAGCCTTCAATCTGGGATGAATCAAACGTGCCAGAACCCGCACCTGATCCACCAACCCAACCTGACGACAAGAACGAGAACGATGACTTCTGGAACACGTTCGGCACCAAGAAGAAGGATATGGTACAAGAGGTCGTCGAGGAGCGGCCCGAGGAGAAACCTGCAGACGGGTGGTCAGCTTGGGGCCTTGCGAAAAAGGTCGGCAAGAAATCAACGTCCATATTTCCCGAATTTGGTGACGACAAAACTGAGGAAGCCCCCAAACCCGGAGATGATGGCTGGGATTTGTGGGGAACCGGAAAGAAAAAGAAAAACGATCTCATCAGCTTGGACGAGGTGCCCCCCCCTGCCCCCGAGCCCGTCGAGTCTTCCGGAGGCGAAGGTGGTGGTTTCTTCAGCTCCTGGGGTCTGGGTAGGAAGAAGAAGGCCCCGGAACCTGCCCCGTGGAAACCTGACGCCATCGAGGAGCCCAGTGATGAGTTCTGGAACTCTGTCGGCAAGAAAAAGGCTGATCCCCTATCATTCATAGAGGATAATACTGGTGAGACAATTCAAACTGACAGTGTGGAGGAGTGCATGAGCAGCAAGGTTGCCAAAGACGACCGTTTGTATTGGAATTAATTCCCAAACAATGTCGAAGCCTCGCAAAAGCGCCTTGGCTGATCTACCTTCTCCACCGTCAACCCCCCTGAGATAGACATTACTAACCAGACAAACAAACAGTAGACCCACTTGCCGAAGAGCGAGCTGCCCGAGAAGCAGAAGAGCAAGCTGCCAGGGAAGTACAAGAGCTTTTAGCGCGACAAGCAGAAGAAGCCGAGGCGGCGGCTGAAGATGAAGAGATTGCCACATTACTTGCAAAGAAGGCTAAACGAGGAGGCAAGCTCCTGAGGAAGGATACCGAACGACTTACTCTTCTTCAAGAAAACGCTGCCAACAGAGCCGATGAACGTTCCATCCGCGAGGCGGAGGAACAAGCTGCTAGAGAAGCAGAAGAAGCCGTAGCCGCCCAAGCCGCTGCCGCCCAAGCCGCGGAGGAAGCCGCTGCCGCGGAGGCCGCCGCGGCTGAAGCTGCTGCGCAAGAGGCTGCCGATGCCAAAGCAGCCAAAGTTGCCAAGGAAGAGGAGGAACTCGCAACTCTGACGGCAAAGAAGGTGAAAAGGAATGGCAAACTTCTCAAGAAAGAGCAGGAACGGCTCAGCGCCCTCCAGGCCAAGTTTGATAAAAGGGCTGAAAAGCAAGCTGCCAAGGATGCTGAAGCCGCCGTCACTGCCGCCGCCGCCGCCGCCGCTGAGGAAGTTGCTGCTGCAGATGTGGCGGCGGCCGAGGCTGACGCACAAGACGCTGCCCAGGCTGAAGCAACTGTGATCGCCGAGGAAGAGGAAGAACTTGCGGCCCTGACCGTGAAGAAGATGAAAAGGAACGGTAAACTGCTGAAGAAAGATCAGGACCGTTTCAGCTTCCTCTTCGAAAACTCTGCTAAGAGGGCCGAAGAGCGAGCTGCCCACGATGCTGAGCAGGCTGCTCAAGACGCTGAGGTGCAAGCTGCCAAGGACGCCGAAGAAGCGGCTGCTGCTGAAGCTGCCGCCGCCGAAGAAGCCGCCGCCCTGGAGGCGGCAGAGGCTGAAGCGGCTGCTCAAGCTGCCGCTGAAGCTGCCGCAGCTGCCGAGGCCGAGGCGGCTGAACTTGCTAAGGAAGTAGAGGAACTCGAATCCCTTAAAGCGAAGAAGGCGAAAAATGGCAAGTTAACCAAGAAGGACACGGCCCGCTTCACGGTCCTCGTCGGCCAAGCCGTGAAACGAGCTCAGGAAAAGGCTGCTAAGGAGCGCGAAGAGGCTGCTGCTAAACAAGCCGAGGACCAAGCTGCTAAAGAGGCTGAAGAAGCTGCCACCCGCGAGGGAGAGGAGCAAGCTGCTCGAGAAGCTGAGGAGGCCGCCGCTCGAGAAGCCGCAGAGGCAGAGGCAGCAGAAATCGCCAAAGAGGAGGATGAACTTGCAGCCTTGACGGCAAAGAAGATCAAGAAGGGGAAGTTGACCAAAAAGGACACGGAAAGGTTCAACGTGCTCACTGATAAGGCCACCCAACGAATGGAGGCTCAAACGACCAAGGAAGCCGAAGAACCCCCAGTCGCAGAGGTGACCGCCATTGACACACCACCCGAGGAGCCCGTGGAACCCCTTGTCGAGGAGCCCGTGGAAGAGCTGCCAGCGGACGATCCTCCAGCAGAAGACCCTCCAGCAGACGACCCTCCCGCAGAAGACCCTCCCGCAGATTCTGGAGACGTTGCCATTGATGAAGCCGCTGCTGCTGCCGAAGCCGAAGCCGCTGCTGCCAAAGTGGCTGAAGCTACCGTCATCGCCGAGGAGGAGGCCGAGCTTGCCGCTCTAGTTGCTAAGAAGGCGAAGAGAGGCAAGCTTGGCAAGAAAGACACCGATCGGTTTAATGTCCTTACTGAGAACTCGAATCAAAGAGCGGAAACGAGTGCCAGAGAGGCTGAAGAAAGTGCTGCCGCTGAGGCGCCGCTGCTGAGGCCGCCGCCGCTGCTGAAGCTGCCGCCGCCGCCGCCGCCGAGGCTGTTGCTGCCAAGGAAGCCGAGGATGCCGCCATCGCCGAGGAAGAGGCAGAGCTGGCTGCATTGGCTGCTAAGAAAGCGAAGAGAGGCAAGCTCACCAAAAAGGATACTGAACGTTTCAATACCCTGACAGAAAACGCCACCCAACGGGCTGGGCAAGCAACCAAAGAAGCTGAAGATCACACTGCTAAAGAGGCGGAAGATGCTGCCGCCGCTGAGGCCGAGGCTGCCGCCGCCGCTGAGGCAGAAGCAGTTGCTGCTGCAGAGGCCGCTGCTGCAGAAGAAGCTGCAGCTGCCGAAGCCGCTGCTGCAGATGAAGCCGCTGCCCAGGGAGCTGCTGAAGCTGAAGAAGCCGCTGCAGCTGCTGCAAAGGAGGCCGAAGCTGCTGCCATTGCTGAGGAAGAGGCAGAGCTGGCCACCTTATCCACCAAGAAAGCAAGGAAAGGCAAGCTCATTAAGAAGGACACTGAACGTTTCAACATTTTGACGGAGAACGCGGCGAAACGAGCCGAGGCTGCTGCTGAGGCTGAGGCTGTTGCTGCCGCCGCCGCCGCCGAGGCAGAAGAGGCCGCTGCAGCAGAGGCTGCTGCTGCTGAAGAGGCTGCTGCTGCTGAAGCTGCCGCCGCCGAGGCAGAAGAGGCCGCCGCAGCAGAGGCTGCAGCAATCGAGGCCGCCGAAGCTGAAGCCGCCGCCATTGTAGCAGAAGACGCAGAGCTTGCTGCCCTCGAGGCCAAGAAGGAAAGGAAGGGCAAGCTCGGCAGGAAAGATACAGACCGTTTCAATCTCCTGAGTGAAAACGCTGCGACTCGGGCTGCCAAGGTAGCAGAGGAAGAGGCTGCGGTGCAAGCTGCTGCGGACGCTGAGGCAGCTGCCGCTGCAGAGGCTGAGGAACAAGCTGTGAATGAAGTTGAAGAGGCTGCTGCTGCACAGGCTGCAGAGGCCGAAGCCGTTGTTGTCGCCGAGGAAGAAGCCGAATTAGCTGCCCTTGAAGCAAAGAAGGCAAGGAAAGGCAAACTAGGCAGGAAGGATACCGACCGCTACAATATTCTTACCGACAACGCCGCCCAGAGAGCCAATAAGGTTGCAGACGAGGAAGCTGCAAACGCAGCTGACGAGCCTGAGGACGCCACCCCCGAGGACGCTGCCCCTGAGGATGATGGCGACGATGCAGACGTTTTCGAAGATGCAGCCGATTCAATCCAGGACGAAGTTGTTGTTGACGAAGAGGCCGCTGCTGCTGAAGAGGCTGCTGCTGAAGAGGCTGCAGAAGCAGAGGCCGCTGCCCAGGCCGCTGAAGAAGCGGTGGCGGCTGAACTCGCTGCAGCAGAAGCTGCCCAGGCGGAAGCTACTGCGGTAGCCGAGGAAGAGGCCGAGCTGGCTGCCCTTGAAGCCAAGAAAGCAAAGAAAGGCAAGCTGGGCAAGAAAGATACAGACCGCTACAATATTCTTAGCGACAATGCCGCCCAGAGAGCCGAGAAGGCAGCCGAAGCACAAGCGGCCGTCGAGGCAGCAGAGGCTGCGGCAGCAGAGGCTGCGGCAGCGGAAGAGGCTGCTGCTGCTGAAGTTGCTGCTGCTGAGGAGGCTGCTGCTCTTGAAGCTGCTGAAGCCGAAGAGGCTGCAGCTAAGGAGGCTGCGGAGGCGGAAGCCGCCGCTGCCCTTGCTGACGAGGAAGCTGAGTTGGCCGCCTTAGAAGCAAAGAAAGCAAAGAAAGGCAAGCTGGGCAAGAGAGACACAGACCGCTACAATATCCTTAGCGACAATGCCGCCCAGAGAGCTGGACAGGCAGCAGAAGAACAAGCTGCTAGGGATGCAGAAGAGGCAGCTGCTGCTGAAGCCGCCGCGGCAGAAGAGGCAGCTGCAGAAGCCGCCGCAGCTGAAGAAGCCGCCGCAGAAGAAGCCGCAGCTGAGGAAGCCGCTGCAGAAGAAGCTGCCGCTGCTGAAGCCGCTGCAGCTGATGAGGCCGCTGCCGCCGAAGCCGAGGAGATTGCTACGATTGCTGCGGAAGAAGACGAGTTAGCTACTCTGGCTGCTAAGAAGGCGAAGAAGGGCAAACTCGGTAGGAAAGACACTGATCGCTTCAACCTCCTTACGGAAAATGCTACCCAAAGAGCCATGAAGGCGGCAGAGGAGCAAGCAGCGAAGGATGCTGAGGAAGCTGCAGCTGCAGCAGAGGCAGAAGCCGCAGCAGCTGCCGAAGAAGCCGCCGCAGCAGCCGAAGAAGCTGCCGCAGCCGAAGCCGCCGCAGCAGAGGAGGCTGTCGCTATCGCATTTGAAGAGGAGGAGCTTGCCGCATTGTCGGCCAAGAAAGCCAAGAAGGGGAAGCTTGGTCGGAAAGATACGGAAAGGTTCAACATTTTGACCGATAATGCTTCTCAACGTGCTGAGGCAAGGGCCGCTCGCGAAGCAGAAGAGGCTGCTGCCGCAGAAGAAGCTGTTATCGAAGAAGAACCTCAAGAGCCCGCTCCGGGGGAGGAGGAAGAGGAGGAAGAGGAGATAGCTGAGGAAGAGGTTGAGGAAGAAGAACCACCCGCAGAGGAGCCTGAAGAAGTCTCTCCCGACGCCGACGAGGAAGCTGCCATTGCTGAGGAAGAAGCTGCCGCTGCCGAGGCTGCTGCCGCCGCCGAGGCAGAGGCTGCCACCATTGCTGCAGAAGAGGAAGCAGAGCTTGCAACATTGTCAGCGAAGAAGGCTAAGAGGGGAAAGTTGGGCCGCAAGGACACCGAGCGGTTCAACCTTCTAACCGAGAATGCAGCCATCCGCGCTGAAGAGCAAGCTACCAAGGAAACCGATAATACTGCGGCACCAGAGGAAGAGGAAGAGGAAGGGGAAGAGGAGCCAGCTGACGAGGAGGCAGAAGAGATTCCTGCTGAAGATTCCGAAGAGGCCGCCGCCGCCGCCGCCGCTGCTGCTGAAGAAAGAAGCTGCCGCTGCCGAAGAAAGCTGCCGCTGCCGAAGCTGCCGCTGCTGAGGAGGCTGCTGAGGCCGAAGCCGCTGCCGCTGAAGCTGCTGAAGCTGCTGCCATCGGAGAAGCTGCCGCCCAGATTGAGGCGGAAGATGCGGAACTCGCAGCTTTGAAGTCGAAGAAGGCCAAGAAGGGCAAGCTTGGCAGAAAAGATACTGAGAGGTTTACTATCCTCACAGAGAATGCCGACAAGCGTGCTGAAGAGAAAGCTGCCAAGGAGGCCGAAGAAGCCGCAGCAGCAGAGGCAGCAGCAGAGGCAGCCGCTGCGGAAGAGGCCGCCGCTGCTGAGGCCGCTGCTGCTGAAGAGGCGGCAGCTGCTGAGGCCGCCGAAGCCGAGGCCGCCGCCCTTATCGAAGAGGAGGAGGCCGAGCTAGCAGTATTGAATGCTAAGAAAGCCAAGAGGGGCAAGCTTGGCAGGAAAGATATGGAAAGATTCAATATGCTGTCAGAGAGTGCCTCCAAGCGCGCCGAAGAGCAAGCTGCTGCTGAGGCTGAGGCCGCTGCTGCGAAGGAAGCTGAGGAGCAAGCTGCACGGGAGGCTGAGGAAGCTGCCGCTGCTGAAGCTGCTGCCGCTGCCGAGGCAGAAGAGGCTGCTGCGCGAGAAGCTGCTGAGGCAGAAGCTGCTGCGATCGTTGAAGCGGAGGAATCCGAGCTTGCGGCCCTGATAGCCAAGAAGGCAAGGAAGGGCAAGCTTGGTAGGAAAGATACGGAACGGTTCAATATACTGACCGACAACGCCGCCCAACGAGCTGAGGAAGCTGCCGCAAAGGAGGCCGAGGCTGAAGCTGAAGCAGACCCAGATCTGGATGACGATCTGGAACTCGACCCGGACGAAATCGAGGAAATCCTCAGGGCCGGAGAGAAGGGTGGAGCTGGGGAGGATGACGAGGAGTCGTACGAGACTCCTGATGAAGGTGGGGATGAGGAGGAAGAGGAAGAGGAAGAGGAGGGTGAGGTCGCCATTGAGGAGGACCCTGCCGAAGAGGAACCTGCTCAGCCCGCCGACGAAGCGGAGGTTGAAGAGGAGGTTGAAGAGGCTGAAGAGGCTGAAGAGGCCGAAGAGGACGACGAAGAGGATGCTGAAGCTGACGCCGATGTTAACGACGAGACTACGGAAAAGGCGGCTGTTCAAGAAGAGGATGAAGAACAGGAAGAGGAGGAAGATGAAGAAGAGGAAGAAGAGGAAGAGGAAGTCGCTTCCAGGGAACTCCCTGGATTTGCCGAAGAAGAGCCTCCCGCTGAGGAGCCTGAAGAACCCGCGGAGGAGGAACCCCAGGTCATGGAGGTAATCGAGACGCCCAGGAAGCCCAAGAAGAGCCGGAAGAGCAAGTCGAGGCGGATCGAAGTGCCACCACCCGTTCCCGATCCGCCAATGGATCCCCCGTTAACTCCACCGCCCGAGCCGAGATCCGCTAAGAAGGAACGGCCCAAGCTCAACCGGGAGGGAACTTCATGGAACAAGTGGTCCTCGACCCCGCGTGAGGAGAAGAAGAGGTCATCCAAGTCGAAGTCCAAATCCAAGTCAGGCAAACCAATGGACAAGGAGGAAATGGTGTCCTCCAAGGGATCTTCCTCGGACAAGACACCTGCCCGGTCCCGAGTGCCTCCCCTTTTCAGCACGCCACCCATCACTCGCCAACCGTCTACGCGCGAGAAAAGGGGCAGCGTGAGCAACAAGCGCCGCAACTCGGCGTCGGCCCGTGGCCTCGCATCTCCGCCTCCTGAAGATGTCCCCGACAAGGCAAGCAAGATCCTCGGGATGGACAAAGACAGGGCAAGCCGGAGAAGGTCCCGCAAAACGCGACCAGAGGATGAGGATATGGAGATGTCTGGGGCTCTTGATCAGGAAGAAAGCCCCGACAAGCCTGACCGTCGACGGTCAAGACGAGCCCCCCCTGACGAGGACATTGTCATGGTAGATACCGGCGGTCCTTCCGAAACCCCCCTCAAGCGCGGCTTATCAGGCGCGAAGAAGGCCGGCTTCGGTGGTCTCTTTGCGGGCCTCATGACGCCAAAGGCGGAGCGCCAAGATCGTCCAGAGCTACCACGTCGCCGCAATACTTACGCAACGACCGATGACGAGGCTCTGCGCGCGGCACAGATGGATGGCGACGCGGAAGTCGTTGATCCTGATCGAGAGGCCCGGCGCGCCGCCCGCAGAGCTAAGCGGGCTGAGCGTGAGGCTGGCGGACGTGTCACGGAGGAACCAAGGCGTGATAGAGATGAAGCCCGCCGTGAGCGTCACCGACGCCGCGATCCCGAGATTGATGCTCGAAGGGACGAGGAAAGGGAGGCGCGGAAGCAGGAGGAGAGAGAGGCGCGCCGAGCAGAGCGGCGGGCTGCTCGTCAGCGTGAAGATGAGGAACGTCAAGCGGAAGAGGAACGGGAAACTCGTGAAGCTCGGCGAGAGGAACGGCGCCGTTTGCGGAAAGAGAAGGAGGAGGCTGCTGCCGCTGCGGCGGCAGCGGAGGAGGAAGAGGAGGCTCGTAGGGCCGCCCGACGCGACCGTCGACGATCTCGCCCAATCGATCCCTCCGAAGATGATGTCGAACGCCGTCGCCGGCGTGAGGCCAGAAGGACCGCTCAAGTGGAGGAGCCCGAGGAGATCGGGGAAGGCTACCGTCGCGGCAGTCGTCGACAAGGCGGCGAGTCAGCCGATGAATCCGGCAATCGGGCATCTCGACGACGTGAGGAGCGAGAGCCCCCAGCATGGCCTCACTCCGGGACGTCGTCCTGGGTCAAAGAGGTCTCAGACGCGCCGCCTCCGCCTGAAGAAAGCGGACAGGCTGAGGATGTTGGGGAGGACGAGCAAGCAGCCCGTGAACGTCGGCGAGCCCGGCGCCGAGGCAAGACAGGAGATGGGACACCGGAAGATACGGACGATCAACCGCGACGACGAGTGAGGCGGGAGGATCGTGAGAAACGATCCGAGGGAAGCGACGAACGCTTCCAGAGCCGGCGCAGCTCGACATTTATGGACACCACGCCTCGAACAAGCTGGTGGAGGAAGATTGCAGGATAAGAAAGGGTCAAGTTTGGGACAGCATGGGCGACGGATGCATGGGATGTACTACTGAGCGAGCGAGTTTCCAACTGTTTTTTTTTATATTGTTTTCACCATCACTACCACGACAACTACGACAACTACGACGAACCACATCACGACAACCAAACCAACATGGCGACCACCAGCTTCATGGCATTGTCGCTTGTCATTGGGACGAGGCAGAAAACATAACGGACCCGATGTTTGATTTGAGAGTTTTGGATTTTGGGCATTGTGCAGGGCACGCAGCGCGTCTTTTTGGGAGTTTAGCATGGGATGGATGGTTCTACGGCAGCCCATCCTCCTCTTCACCCCCCTTTGGCATTCGTTATTGCCTGGAAAGGGATGGGGTTGAGGGCGTTGACTACACGGCGTGTATACCCCGGGGAAGCAGCGGCGTGTGATTGAGTGAGTGGTTCATGAATGGATTTGGTGGAATGAAAGGATAAGAGGACAGATGTTGTGGTTGACGGATAGCAACCCACTCACCCTGGCCTTATTTCACCTTCCAACTACCTACTATCCATGGTAGCTTTATTAGCTCTTGTGTTGTACGAGTATGGTGTACCTATACAGGCTCCTCCGTACGATACCACATTTCAGGCTTTCTGTTGTAGCCCGACCAAGAAGGAAAGAGAGAAAGAAAGAAAGAGATAGATTATTTATTATTGTGTTTTTCTTTTTGGAAACCCCGACTACGTTGCTTTTGACTGTGCCTTATCGATGAATATTATGAATGTTGCAGATGTTTGCAAGATTGTCGATGCGGTGCCAACAGAGAGGTAGGTTGGTCCCAGAGGGGCTCTACCGTTCGGGTTAGGATGAGCCGAAAGTCGTGGTTGTGAGGCTTGTACAGGTATCTACCTACCTAGGGAAAGAAAGAGAGAGAGAGAAGGGGGGGGGAAGCTGCTTGGCACTGGTACCTGGAACAGTGGAATCCATTGAATTCCCTCCCTCGTTTGGCTAGTACGTAGGCGGGCTGAAATGTACCTAGGTAGGTTGGGGGAGACGGACCTTTCCTAGCTAAGGTAGGTACAGGTAGGTAGGTAGGTAGCTACCTAAGGTACAGAGCAAGTAAGCGCCAGAAGCCCCCCCCAAAAAAAATACACATTATTATATATCTGCCATACGGAGGAGTACTGCTTCATTGATTAAAAGGGGCAACTGACTTGACCCAGGGACATGCATCAGAGCGGTCAGCAGGCGCTTTTCTCAATAGACTGGCCACGTCTGTTTGCTCTTGCTCTCTTGCAATGCGATTCTTCGCTGCCTGGTTGCTGAGGTAGGAGGCAGTATAAATGGTTACCTCATTTCTGCGGGACATGACGCGCATACCTTAGGTACCGTAGTCTAGGTTGGTAAGGTAGGTAATCAACCAGGACTCGCTATTAATCAATCAAATCCGTCCCTCACTCCACGTCAACCTCTCACACACCCAACACGTACCCCAGTCGCAAGGCTGACGACACCTCATGCAGTTTGCTGGCCGGAATCCCAAAACCACATTCTCCAGCTCTTGCATGACTGAACGACTGACGATCGATCCTCCGCGCCGGCCCTCTCCTCCCTCTTCTCACCTCTCCTCACTCTTCTCACCTCCCTCTCGCCTCTCCTCTCGCCTCGCCTTCCACAGCGACTCATGTCCGACGGCTGACGGCTGACGACCGACCACGCAACCGTGCTGCACAAGACGGTACGACGATACAATCCGACAGCCCGACAGCTCGATAACCCGACAGCCCGACACGAGGCAACACGGGCCAGGCAACCGTTCGCCGTCCCCGTCACTTCAGTTCCAGTTCATCAAATAGTTTGCCCACTCAACATCCACCGTCATGGCCGCCCCGGGCAAGCCGTCGTCGTCGCGCTGGGGGTCGTTCATCTCCCAGGCCGTCGCTGGCGTCGAGTCCCGGCTTGACAACATGCTCACTGAGGGCGAGGAGGCCGAACGTCTGCGCCAGTTGCAGGCCTCCCAGAAGCCCGTTGCTGCCACCAAGCCTGCTCCCCAACCCGCTCAGCCAGCCGCCAACCCAGCTCCCGGTGCGTTGCTCTTCCCTTGCTACCATCATCGCCATTCTATTGCCCTGTCCCCGCGACGTACCCGCCGGCTAATCCTCCAACTTCACAGCTCCCAGCAAACCCTCCTCCCGAGCCAACGATCGTCTACAAGCCCGCCTAGCCAAGGCCGTCGCCGCCAGGAACGCCCAGGCGGCCGGAGCCTCCCCGCGCAGCTCCGTTGACCAACCCAGCCCCACCTCGTCTGCTCGAGCATCAATAGACAAGGGCCCTTCTTCCGGCACCGAAACGCCGCCTACCAAGGAGACAACTAAGGCGACCGAGTCTAAACCTGCCACACCCGAGCTCTCAACGACCCCCGCGCCAGACGTATCAGCGAGCTCCGAGAATGCCGACGTCATTGTCAAACAAGAACCTCCCAAGCAATCGATACCCGAGCTTGCTCCTAAATCCGCACCCGAACCTCTCGTGAACGATGAGCCTGCAAGCGAGGTGACACCCAAACCCGAGGTCAGCCCCGACACTAACCCCGATCCCAAATCCGAGAGCCAACCTGAGCCGGTCGCCCAAAACCAGGAACTCGAGAAGCGGGACTCGCCCAAAGAGGACACCAAAAAGCAGGATTTCCAGAAGGAGAAGCCCAAGACAACCAAGAAGAAAGGCTTTCAGGAGCAAAAGTCTAAGAAGCAGGATACACTCAAGGAGGACACCAAAAAGAACGACGTTCTGAATCAGGAACCCAAGAAGGAGGATACGCCCAATAAGGGCATCGGGAAGCAAGATGCTCAGAACCAGGAGGCCACAAAGCCGGTTCCAGCACCAGCATCTCCCACTGAAGGTCAGGCCGACACGTCGCAAACCAGTGAAGAATTTGAGGCCATCAAGGCCCGTCAGCAGGAGGAGATTCAAGAATATGTCGAGCGAATAGACGCCCTCCAGGCTAAACTGCAATACCTGTCCAAGAATGCCGCAGAAGCCGCAAAGAAAAGTAAGGCGGCCGCCCCGTCTGGCAGCGTGGAGCGCAAACTGGCCGAAAAGGATGAGAAGATTGCCTTGCTGATGGAGGAGGGCCGGAAACTCTCAACCTCGGAACAAAAATTTCGAACCGTCATCCGAAAGCTGCGTGTCCAGCTTACGGACAACGAAAAGCAGCTCGATGAGCTCAAAAGGGGCAAGGAAAAAGCCGCTGCCGAAGCTGAGGCCATTCGCGACAGCATGAATACCAATGAGGAGCAGGAGAAGCTAAATGAAGAGGTGCGCAAGGTGAGCGCTGCTCTACAGAAGGAGATTGATGCTCTAAAGAAGGACAATGCGGCCAAAGACGCGAACTACAAACGATTGCAACAGGACTCCAAGTCGAGTGCCGAACAGGCTGAGTTGGCAAGCGCTGAGATTCTTAACAAAGCCCTGGCAGCCGAGCGAGCCATGCAAAAAGAGCTTGAGGACACAATTTCGAGTCTAGAGACTGAAAACGAGACGCTATCAAACAAGGCACGTTTAGACACCTTAGAATGGCAGGAGAAGTTAGATCGTGCAACCGACCGCAACCGCAATGTAGAAGAGGAGCTCAAGCTGGAGCTATTGGCTTCGGAAAGCAAACTAGAGGCAATGCGAGCTGCTGCTGAGGAAGCTTCCTCAGGCTTTGGGGGCGAATCCCAAATTAAGCTGATCCGACAAATCGAGACTTTGCAGTCGCAGTATGCGTCAGCCAGCGATAACTGGCAGGGCATCGAAGCATCCTTGCTTACCAAGGTGTCAAATCTCGAAAAGGAGAGAGACGAAGCTGTGCGACGAGAGTCAGAAATGCGAAAGAAGGCTCGAGACTCGGTAAGTTGCCTAATTCTTGCCTAGGATATTTGTTTTGAGCTAGTGCTTACTTACTCCTGTTTAGGCCAGCCGCTGCAGACGACTTGAAGATGAATTGCAGGATGTTACCCCGGCACTGTCAACTGCCCAGCAGGAACTCGAGACATGCCGTGAGCAGCTCGCTGCTTTACGTGTTCAGTCCAAGAGTACCGAGACGGCTCTTGAGCAAGCACGAGCAGACTTAGAGAAGCAGCAGCGCTCCGTCACCAAAGACTTCGCAGTCGAGGCTGAGCGGCGACAGTGGGCTGATGATGTGGCCGGATCAATGTTGAGGAATCAGAGCCGTCCCGAATCACCACTACTATCTGTGCCTCGAACATTCAGCTCTGACTTGATCGGCCTTCCTGTGCCTGGTCGGACACCACGACGAACACCTACTCCTGGTAGCATCCCTGACAGTGCTGCCGAGGGCTTTTTTGGTCGACGATTGTCGAACCAGCCTCCTCTTCGAACTAGCACTCTCTCTACATTGGGGACGGGGATACCGCCACCCCCGTTGTCCCCTTTCGAACCGCTCAGCGAATCGCCTCGAGCTACCTCGCCGCCGCCGGATCGGGACGACGACCTTGATTCATCTGCCCCACGCAATGTGGCGCAGGATATGATATCTGTGTCGACGGTAGGAGCAGGCCCATCGGTACAACTGGTCGAGCGGATGAGCGCCGCGATTCGAAGACTAGAAGCCGAGAAGGTAGCCGCAAAGGAGGAGATGGCGCGCGTTTGCGGCCAGCGAGATGAGGCGAGGACCGACATGGTCGGACTAATGAAGGATCTAGAGGCCGCCAAGTCAGCCACAACGCGGGTGACGCAGCTCGAGGTTGAGGTTGACAACATCAACTCGAGATACCAGACTACGTTGGAGATGCTCGGCGAGAAGAGCGAGCTTGTTGAAGAGCTCAGGGCGGACGTGCAAGATGTCAAGGCCATGTACCGCGAACTGGTCGAGCGAACTGTCACATGAGCGGATATGGGATTCTTAGATGGAAGCCCTTTTTGATTCTCTTCGTTTTTGCTTGTATTCATAGCTACCCCGACAGCTCAATACCCTCCCGCTCGGCACCCTGTATGACATATTGGCGTACCTTTTATCAAGAGTTAGATGGAGTTTCTTTTTGGGTGGGAAAAGGGGGGGGGTAGAGGCCAGGAACGGGGTTTATATCTTCCAATTGCACATACTTCCTTGTCTGGAGCCAGATCAATGGCCAATATCTCTTCGCCATTTTTGAGTGTAAAATCAGCGCCTTCCTTGAGTAGGGCGACGGCTGTGTCTCCTGTACGTGGATGCAGTGTCAGCGAACTTGAGGGAACCGGATCTGAGAAACAACTAGATCATCCATACCGTGGCCCTCAGCGATGGCGTGGTGGAGGGGTGTGTAGCCCTCATTGTCGGTGGCGTTCAGGGGGCTCCGGTTCTTAAGAAGGAGGAGAACCATGGGCGCGGAACCCGCGGCGGCGGCGCGATGGATGGGATACTGGCCACGGCGATCGCGGACGCGAGTGGATGCTGGAGGTTTGCTTTCGATGAGGAGTCGGGCGACATCCAAGTTGCTCTTGGAAGCCACAAAGTGGAGAGCAGTCTGTTGAGGTAAGTCATGGTTCTCAAGGCGCAAGGCGTAATCGGGGTAGAGCTGTGGGGAGGGATTTACCTGTCCGCTGGAGTCTGCGCGAGTGGTAAGTATGGTTTTTTTCTTGAGCATAAGATTATAGAGGGAGTGCTTTACTCTTGAGGTTGATATCGGCGTCCCTCTGGATGAGCAGGTTGAGGACGGGCTCGCTATTGGGAACGCTGGCAGAGATCATGAGCGGGGACCAGCCACTGCCATCCTGGAAAGCGCAGGTTTGTTAACTTAGCCCGCCGTGGTTATGACCTTGTTGTTTTTACCTGGACGTCCGGGTCGAAGCTCTTCTGGTTGGCGAGCAGCAGCATAATGTCCAAGTTGTTGGAGGATGCCGCCCAGTGGACGGGATACCGGCCATCGTCATCCTTGCGTTGCGAGAGTTTGGGGTCGGCCTTTAGGGTGATTCCTGTCAGTCTATGGATGTGAATATGACCCTATTGGATCTTCGCCTTACCTTCAACAAGCCCTCCGCAACCGTTGCTGTGAAATTGTTAGTTACTCTTATGGCATGGGACAGTGGGATGTGTATTCACCCCGCCCTTCACGGGCCGCAGTGTGCAGGGGAAAGCGATCGTTGTCAGCGTCCATCGGGTCTCTATCTGCGATATCGAATATGGAGAGCCCCAAAAGATGCGAAAATGATGGTGATAGTTGAATAGATCAAGCCATGTGCAGAGCCACTGGGATGTTAGCAGGCAGGTGGCTCTGTTACGTATGTACGAGCCTCACTAAGAGCTTGCCTGCAGGCGGCTCACCGACCCTTGTCGATGCCTGTGCTACTGTGGCGCACCACCACCAGCGCCACACGCGGCTGCACAGCCTTCACGTCAATCCCATCCATGCCAGCTTTTGAGCCGACAACTTTCCATCTCTCACGACGACGATCTCTCCGCCGCCGCACAACCATACGCCATGGAGACTCCCGAAGTGCCCCAGGATGCGCTGCAGCTCAGCGCCCTCGCTGCGCAGAACGCCTCGGCTTCGCGCGACCTCTTCGCCCAAATCCCCGGACACACATTCGCCAAGCGCCAGAAGCTCGACGACGCGTCCGAGGATCCCATCATGAAGCGCCGCTTCCGCACAGAGTACGCCGACGTCGAGAACCTCCCGCCCTCAATCACC
>JAANBB010000371.1:0-40722 GCA_014621425.1 Cylindrodendrum hubeiense
ACCTCCCGCACCTCCCGCATCTCCCGGTTGGCCCTCGCCCCTCCAAAGCCCCCCGTCGACGAGCAATCGATGTGCGCCGCCTAAGCCACCTGGGCATACCGATCCGACTATGCAATCTATGCGACATTCGTCCACACTGTGACTGGGAAATCTACTGGCATCCGCTTGTCCTGCAGCCACCGCAGCACCTGTCGCAGCACCGCGCCGTTTGAACACTCTACGAACCGTGTAATCAGGGGCCGTTGGCAAATTACCTGCGCGGCCCCCCCCGACATTGCCCACCATGTCGTCCACCGGTACCGGCTTCCTCGGCCGCTCGAGCAGCAGCAACTCGAATATGCGAGGTCTTGTCCAGTTCATTGCTGATTTGAGAAATGCTCGTGCCCGAGAGCTTGAGGAGAAGCGAATCAACAAGGAGCTTGCCAATATCAGACAAAAGTTCAAGGATGGTAGCCTCAGCGGCTATCACAAGAAGAAATACGTCTGCAAGCTGCTGTACATCTACATCTTGGGATGGAACGTCGATTTTGGCCACCTCGAGGCAGTTAACCTGATCTCTGCCAACAAGTACTCGGAGAAGCAGATTGGTTATCTCGCCATGACCCTTTTCCTGCACGAGAAGCATGAACTGCTCCATCTTGTCGTCAACAGCATTCGCAAGGACTTGCTCGATCACAATGAGCTCTTCAATTGCCTTGCTCTTCATGCAATTGCAAATGTCGGAAGCCGAGAGATGGGAGAGGCTCTCAATGGAGAGGTCCACAGACTCTTGATTTCACCGTACGTTCCAAACTCTTCCCTTGTCGTCATCTATGTACTGATAGCTACCACACAGGACCTCCAAGTCATTCGTCAAGAAGAAGGCCGCCCTAACCTTGCTTCGATTGTACCGCAAGCACCCAGACATTGTCTCGCCTCAGTGGGCCGAGCGCATCATCCACCTGATGGATGATGCTGACCTGGGAGTTGCCCTCTCGGTGACCTCGCTTGTCATGGCCCTGGCTCAGGACAACTTGGATCAGTACAAGGGTGCATATGCCAAGGCAGCTGCCCGCTTGAAGCGCATCCTAATCGATGGAGAGTATACTACCGACTACCTCTACTACAAAGTGCCTTGTCCATGGCTCCAGGCCAAACTCCTCCGACTTTTGCAATACTTCCCTCCTCCTGGTACGTCAAAAGTAACAAGATTCCCCGGCATGCCACTGACTGAGTTATGCAGATGACACCCACGTGCGAGACATGATCCGAGAGTCACTACAAAAGATTTTGAACCTAGCCATGGAGACGAGCAAGAATGTTCAGCAGAACAACGCCCAGAATGCCGTCCTCTTTGAAGCTATCAACCTGATCATCCACCTCGATACTGAGCACGGCTTGATGAAGCAAATCTCCCTGAGACTGGGCAAATTCATCCAGAGCCGGGAAACCAATGTGAGATATCTGGGCTTGGAAGCTATGACCCATCTCGCAGCCCGGGCCGAAACTCTTGATCCAATCAAGCAGCATCAAGATATTATCCTTGGTTCTCTCAAGGACCGAGATATCAGTGTGCGCCGAAAGGGACTCGACTTGCTTTATAGCATGTGCGATTCCTCCAATGCGCAGGTCATCGTGGGAGAGCTCTTGCACTATCTGCAAAACGCCGACTTCGCCATCCGTGAAGAAATGGTCCTTAAGATCGCTATTCTTACGGAGAAGTATGCCACTGATGTTCAGTGGTATGTTGATATATCCCTTCGACTCATCGCAATGGCTGGAGACCACGTCAGTGATGAGGTGTGGCAACGAGTAATCCAGATTGTGACGAACAACGAGGAGCTTCAAGTTTACGCAGCTCAGAATGCGCTCCAGTACGTCAAGTCGGATCACTGCCACGAGACCCTGGTCAAGATCGGCGCCTACATTTTGGGAGAGTTCGGCCATCTTGTTGCCGATCAACCTCGATGCAGCCCTATCGAGCAATTCATGGCTTTGCAGGGCAAACTCACCGGATGTTCGTCCAGCACTCGCGCCATGATCTTATCCTGCTTCGTCAAATACGTCAACTTGTTCCCGGAAATCAAACCTCAGCTTGTGCATGTATTCGAGTTCCATAGTCACAATTTGGACTCGGAACTGCAACAGAGAGCCTGCGAATATCTAACCCTCGCCCAGATGCCTACAGACGACCTTCTGAGAACACTGTGTGATGAGATGCCTCCATTCCCCGAGAGGCAATCCGCGCTTCTTTCTCGACTTCATCAGAAGCACGCCAATACCAGTGACCGAAGGACCTGGGTGGTTGGTGGCAAAGATGCCAACACAGACGTCGCCGAGCTGAGTATGACTAAGCCAGGGGCTGTGAAGAGGACATTCAGTTCCACGGCTCCCCTAAATGGCAAGGCAAATGGCTCTAATGGTGCCAACGGCCATGCCAACGGGGCTTCTGACTTGGCTGGTCTGGATATGAATACTTCCGGCCCATCTGAGCCAAAGATGCTGAAGGCGCCCAACTTGGCCAGTGCGGCTCATTTGTCCCCTGGCTGGGAGCACGGCTACAACAGGTTGCTTGTCAAGTCCGATGGTATTCTGTATGAAGATGGCCAGCTTCAAATTGGTGTTCGTTCCGAATACCGTGGCCAGATGGCTTGTCTGATTACATACTTTAAGAACAAGACACCTGCTGCGATGGGATCGTTCACGACGACCTTGGATTTGGACGAGAGCGAAAAGCTCAACTTAACCTGGGACGTCAAGAACCTCCCAGACAGCACCATTGCACAAGGCGGACAGTCTCAACAGGTGGTCATGTTTGAGTCGAAGAAGGTCTTCGAGAAGAGCCCGACCGTCCGAATCAGCTATCTGGCTGGTGCCTTGCAGGCTCTGACCTTGAAGCTCCCTGTGACGATCCATAAGTTCATGGACCCGGCCGAGCTTACTGCTGATGACTTTTTCAAGAGATGGAAGCAAATTGGCGGTGCCCCTCGAGAAGCTCAGGGTGTCTTCGGAGTCTCCAAGGGGAACAGGGAGATTACGGAGAAATTTGTCTCTAGCACTGTGGAGGGATTCAGGTGGCGACTGCTCGACATGGTTGACCCCAACCCCAAGAACTTTGTTGGTGCGAGTGTGCTGCACACAGCCGAAGGCGGCAAGTTTGGCTGTCTCCTTAGACTTGAGCCAAACTACACTACCCAGGTGAGTTCCCATGCTTAAGTGTACAAGGTTTTGTGTTAACTCTTTCCCTTAGATGATCCGGTTGACTATTCGGGCAACCGACGATGCTGTTCCAGCGGTGCTGCTGAAACTCATGCAGGACCGACTAGCTGCTGGAATCTCGACGGCGGGTGACAGGTTTGAGGCACCCTCGCGAGACGAAATCTCGGATTCGTTTCGGAATGTGATGGTCAACTGATTCACATGCCGACATCTTCCTTCTATATAATTCATGCGAATGGAGTTGTCTTGATATCGCACACAAGCATACGGGCGTTTGGGATCTAGCATGAGGAACGATCTGGACGAAAAGCTCGATTGGTATTTAATCACCACTGAAAAGTACCCTGCGCTGTATAGTCAACCATTCCTGTGGCTTATGGGCCGAGCATACCAATTCGCCTCGTACAGAGCGGTTGTGGATAGGGAGGATATAGTTTCTAGTTGATACCATGAATCTCTCGTTTTGGATCGATGTCTTTAACTCATTGCTCAGCACGCATTTGTCATTCATGTGTACTATACATACCTAGAGCAGAGGGGACTAGATAGCGCTCTTTAAATGATTTCATGCAATAACATATCGAGTCGGAATACTTCTCTATTGTCTGCTGTTCCTCTTCTAGTCTTTGATCTTCGCGTCCGCCCTAGCTGGTCTCTGGCCGAAGATGGTGCTGCCAACACGCACCTCACCACTACCCAGTCGCACAGCACCCTCAAAGTCCTCACTCATGCCCATGCTCAACTCTAGGCTATCCTGGTCCAAGCCAAGCTCCTTGGCAACCAGATCCCGCTGCTGGGTCAGCGTCACAAAATCCTCATTCTCATTCTCCGCTGTGGTTGCCTTGCTGCGGGCGATGGCGCCAATAGTCATGAGGCCGAGCAGCTGTAGGTTGGGACACTTCTCGACAATCTCGCGGCAGAGTGCCACAGTCTCGTCGCCAGGGGCGCAGCCAGACTTGGCTTCCTCACCAGAGGTGTTGACCTGAACATGGATAGAGAGCTTGGGAGCGTCTGGCTGGGAGGCGAGCAGGGTGGTGCGGCCGTTGTTGAGTAGCTGTGCCTTCTTGGAGGTGTCGACGCTGGACACACAGAACAAGTTGGGGATCTTGGCGAGGGGCTTGCAGTGGCCTGATGCATCTTGTCAGAGAGAGGAAACCGTAAATACAACAAAAAACCATCATACCTGACTGCAACCCGCCGATGAAGTGCCAGCGGATGGAGCTGGGGAGCAGAGCGGCCTTTTGAGTCAGCTCCTGGGCGTAGTTCTCACCAAAGTGAGACTGGGAAGCAGGTGGCTGGTGGAGGGCCAGAATATCATTTGCCGGCTTCAGCTTCGAAACAGCTACGAGTCGGACCTATGGCTGCGTCAGTAAAGAGAGCCGCAATGGTTGTCTTGACAGTAAGAGCCGGGCGTCATGCCCATGATAACGGTGGGGGCGAGGCTTGTACACACATTTCGGCCGTTCGCCACAGTAGCCAGTCGCTCCTTGACCGAGCCAAGCTGCGAGATGAGAGCCTGTGCTCTTGACGGGTCAATCTTCATTTCTTCCTGTGTATCACTCATGTCTTTGATCAATTCCTTGCAGACTGGATGAGATCGGGCGGGCAAGTGTGTGAAGGGTGAGTTTGGATGTAAGTGGAGAGCGAGTTGCGCATCGGGTTATCATCGGCTCTGGTGACGACCACGCCGGGGCGTCGTTCAGTGGCCCGCGTACGGTGGCCTTCTCACTGCATGAATCCATCCATGATATCGCTGCGCGGAAGACGCCCGACGCGCGCTTAATATTATTCTCACAATCGCCATCGCAAAGGAGGAGCCACTTGGAAGGCTTTTGGATTTGAGACCGTAACCACAATGGCATCCGACCTGAAGCAAGGTCGGCGGCGGGCGGCGAGCGGCGCTGGCTCGGCTTTCAGAACAGGACACTCTCGCCGCAAGTCGCGGGCGGTGATCACGCCTAAATCAACACACACGTCGGATGAGTTCCTGCAGGACTTCCTCGACCCGAGTTTCGATGCCGCCCAGTTTCTCAATTCCACGTTGCCACCGCTCCAGCAGCGCTCCGTCCCCGGCCGGTCCGGGTCCGACATCGCGCCCCTGGCGGAGCTGTCCACGCAGGCCCAGGCCCTCATCTCCCAGCTCAACGCGCAAACGTCACGGCTGTCTACCACACTGACGCAGCTGACTGACGACATTCTGAGGAGCGGGAGCCGCCTCGCCTATGAGGTGGAGCTACTGCGCGGTGAGACGCTGAGTCTCACCGAGACCATGAACGAGACCCTTCAGGATGACATCAAGAAGTTTGTCCCTGGAGGGCTGCAGGAGGCTGTCGAAGCAAGGAACACCACATCAACTACCACTGCCGCAAAGGATGACAAGGGGACGGCGTCGACAGCACAAGCCAAGGGCGCCGGCGGCACCCCAGCATGGATCAGATGACCCGGACTACATCAAGCAACTACAAACACTGACTCTTGTGCGATCACGCCTCGACTCTGTCATCAAAACGTTTGGAGATGCCATGGAATTCGTCTTCCCACCTTCCGAGCTCTCTGTCAGCTCATCGTTCTTGTCAGTCTCGGCACCGGAGCCTGGATCACAGCAGCAGAGCTCGGAAGACAAGGGACAGGAGGTCTTGAGGAAGCTTAAGGAAGAGATCTCCGGGCTGCTGACAAAGTCGGAGGACCCTGTGGAGGGTATTGAGAAGGCGGCGCAGCGAATCGAACAACTCAAGGAGCTCACGGCGGTGTGGACGAACACGGCGGAGGAGAAGGGCAGAAACAAGTTCATCGAGGGCCTGGCCAAAATGGTCGAGGACCGGCACCGCGAGCTTGTAAAGGACATGGAGCAGGGGTCCAAGAGGGACGGCAAGCCCGAGATATCTCACGCGCGCAAGGCGAGCCTCAGTAGAGACGCGGTGGTAGTAGAGGATACAAAGGCATTGCCAGGCGGCTTTGGGCTAATTAGCCAGCTGCAGAAGCTCCGGGGTGGGCTATGAGATTAATGATACGAATCATCTTAAGATGGGATGAATATATGTTGCGTGTATTTCCGTCCAGTGTTGCGTCCAGTGTTCCATCCAGTGTTCCATCCCGTGTTTGCATTGAAGCCAGCCAGGTGAGCTGCCAGTCGGGTGGATTACTTACACTGAGAATGAAGTGAATGAATGTTGAAAACTGCACTGTACGAGACACAGTACAGGGCCCCAGGCACCCCTAAATCGAGCTCCTAACTGTGGGCAGATAGCCAATCAGCCAATCGCAGCGAGGGACGCCGTCTTACGAGTGCGCCGGGAGCAAACCGGGGCCCCGGCACTATTCGCCCTATTGCCGTTTCAGGAAGGCGGTGAACGGACTCAGACGGTCTCTCTCAGCGAGGTCATGCAGCCGTTCCCGCCGGCAGAAGGCTGAACAACACGCACAACCAGTTTGTCCTCGTCTCGATTCCTGTTCCGCCATTCAATGCTGTCATAGCCACGAGGCTGGGACTGTTTGCGCACGCCTTTTCAAGCCTCTCAGCCTTTTTCTGTATTTGCCGCTTACACTATTTGCTCCCTGCGTTTGGCTTGACACTCTAGCAAAGCCTGACGGACCCGTCTCAGCCAGCCCTGATCAAACGGGCCAACCCGTACGACGATTACACCTTGTCACCTCAACCATACATTTTCCCTCTTTCTACCGACACGAAAACTTCTCCAAAGACATCACTAGCTACCAAAAACACCCTCGACAACTATTCGCCATGGCTGCCAGCGACGCAGCTGTGCCCGCTACCGTGGCTGGCCGAGCCGCCGACCGTCGCGGCTCCCCTCAGCCCGCCTCCCAATCAAAGCGAGACCGCAAGCGACAGGCTCTCATGGAGCGCCTGGCCAGCATGAACGACAAGTTCCAGCGCGAGCAAGACATGACATATCGTGATCAGCTGCAGAAGATCCAGTTTGACACGAGCCTTGTCCAGCGGTTCGACCCTTACGACCCAAAGGTCCTGGAGGTTATCTCCGAGATGCAAAAGGAACACAAACAGACCCAGGGTCCTCCAGTCAATGCTGAGGATGCCCGGAGTCTTCTTGATATGGCCGGTATCCGCTTCTCAGATTTCATCGACGAGGTCGAGGATCTTGTCGAGATCCGGGATTTCCAATTGGCCCAGTCCAAGGTAAGGAGATGAAAGTCGCTGATTGATTGCAACCCACGTCTAACGTTATCTGCCACCAGAACGAGTACGAACGAAGACTTCAAGAGTACAGAAACACCTATGCCTACAAGGTCGAGACTGCGAAACGCGAACACCGTGCCTTGACCAGCACCCTGCGGGACCGTCTGATCAACACCCTGACCCAAAAGAAGAATCGCCTTAACCGGGAGAAGGAGGTCCTGGAGATCAACGACTCCAACGCTTTGCTACTTAACCCGAACCAGTTCAGCCTCACCAACCCCTCGAGCCCCGGTGGCACCCACGGAAAGCGAGCGACACGGTTGCGCAAGGATGCCGACGACATGTACTCAGACAACAAGAAGCGCAAGCGGAACCCTGGCGACGATGATGGATCGCCCGTGCCCATGCGCCGTGCCCTTGACCCGAACAACACGACTCCCCTGTGGCAGTCGGAAAAGGCGCGCGCTGCTGCCAAGCAGAACGGTCCCGTTTACAGCATCGACAAGCTCTTCACCGACAAGGAGTTGTCGCTCAACTACAACACGGCTGCCCTGGCTGCCCACCAGTACATCCTGCGCAATCGCGTCAATGGCAGTGGCTCGTCGCCGGAGGACACCGACTCTGGCAACGGGAATGACAACGGAGATGATGCCGATTCCCAACCCTCGGCTCCAATGATGGAGCGCTCCGTTTCGCATGCTACAAGGAGTACACGCGGTGGCGCAAACCACAATTTCTTGGACGACAAGATCCTGGGCATTGAAGGCATTGCCAACTTCGAGGTCCCTGGAAACCTGGACCTCATCCACGCCCAGGAGCCTCCCAAGATGCCCCCTCCGGTGCCTCAGCAGTATCTGAAGCCTTACCCACGATCCGCCGACCAGAACTTTCCCACGCCCCTGTCTCAAGATGACATCATGTCGGATCTTTCAGTTATGGGATATTTCAAGCAGTATGATCAGACACACAAACCGGGTGCTCACCTCGATGCTCAGAGTGGATTGCGCAAGGTCCTCGAGGCCGTTGCGACTCCCTACCAGCAGGCGCGATATGTCGCCTTGACCGGCGCCTCCCGCGAGGACCCCGAGCATCTCCGCGATGCCCTCGGCCTTCCGGCTATCAGCAGCATCCGCGACCAGCCTAGTCCAGCTCAGGCTCCTACTGTTGCCGCTCTCTCTGGCGCCGCGGCCGCCCCCATGAGTCGCCAGAGTAGCCTCGGCGGCGTTGCCATGAGCCGACAGGGCACCGGTGGCAGCACCCGCGGCAAGGGCCGCAAGAATTGAGTCGCTTTGACTACATGGTCTCGGCTCATTTTCACGGCATTGCGAGCGTGGCGTAAAGGGTTTTGTTTTCATTTGGTCTGGTGGTCGTCGTTTTCGGAGGCACGAACCATGGGTGTTGGTTGCATATTGTGTTTTGATGCCTTTCTCGGGTTATTGCGGTGGAATACAGAGACGACCAAGTTTCTACGGCAGCAGGACGCTTTCATACGGCAAAGGTCATGGTCGATTACGCTCTCGATGTCTCATGTCATCATGCAATAGACATAGAAATGCCTAGACTCGTTGTTCATAATTGGGCCTTTTGCAAAGTGAATGCTTAAAGTGAAATTTCAATATCATTCCGTCATGATGCTTATGAGCGTCTCTGCGCTACAGACTAAACTAGAGAACATATTCCTACAAACCGAGCATTGGAAACCGTTCACGGGCCAAATACGAGGGCCCGGACTTCAATGCTTTCACGGCCCTCGGCGTCGGTCCTGGTCCTGGGATCCTCGAAGGCTGTGTGCGGCACACGACCCTTGATCTTGGACTCAGCCTTCAATGATTCGCTGTCAAAGCACTCCAGTAATAGCCGCTCGCTTCCGGTCATGCCGCTGAGGTAGTACCACTTCTGGTCCGGGTTGTGGCGGATGCCAGCGGTCCAGCCCTGGTAGCCACTCGGGTAGCGGTGCTC
Organism: Cylindrodendrum hubeiense; assembly: GCA_014621425.1. NCBI lineage: Eukaryota > Fungi > Ascomycota > Sordariomycetes > Hypocreales > Nectriaceae > Cylindrodendrum > Cylindrodendrum hubeiense. Next base: position 9,314 of record JAANBB010000371.1, read on the forward strand.
AACCGGGATGACGTCGTCGTCCTCAACCGAAGCGGAAGACGCGACGGCGAGGGGAAATGCCTCGAGGGGCGACTTGTTCAGGGGGCGCCAGACGTTGACAATGCGGTAACGGCCCTGAAGGAGCTTGTCAGCCTCCTCGGGGAAGTACCGGCGGACACGCTGAGCGGTAGCAGCAGCAGTCTGGTCAATGTGGACGCGGGTGACAGGACTGCGCTTGGCGTTCGGTTCCTGGCGGCGAATAGTGTGGTCAAACAAGTAAACACGATTGGAGCCGGGGATGTGCTTGAGGAGAAGTTGCTCAATTTCGGGATAGTAGTTGTCCTTGATAGACTGGTCGTCTCGAAACTCGGCTTCTGTGGAGGGAGGAACGTCCTGGATGATCTGGAAAGCGTCGTTGTCAAGATTGAAGTTGGCCTCGCGGCCACGGATGTCGTGGATGACAGTCTCGTGAAAACTGTCTGAGAAGTTGCGCTGGGGTTGGCCCTCTGGGGGAGTGTCAACGAAGTTGAAGGGTTTGGCAGAGTCGGCGGGAGGGTTGAAGAAGTTGAGAGTTGCGGTGACCTCGCCGCGGGGTACAGTGGCGGAGATGGCCATTGTTTTGTTTATTAAGCGATGGGAATGGATAGAGGAATGGAGAGGAATATGCAACTGCTTTAGAGCGAGAAATATGCTGCCTAGTTTGGAGAATACGGTGATGGCTGTGTTGAGGAGAGACGGTCCCGGCAGGGTAGCAGAGTTACCGAGGCCTGATGGTGTGATGCGAGACCCGGCGAGGTGAATGGATCTCTTGCTTGTCAATTGTATCAAGGGATGATTATGATTCTCTTGTACTGCGAGATCGATGATAGAGAGACAAGGAGAAAAAAATGTGGGTGGTGCAAGTGATGTGTTGATGTGTTGATGGGTTTGATGCCAATTGAAATCCGAAGCACTCGCTTCCCATCCAGTTTATATACCTGCGCTCGCAGCACTCCCAGCACTCACAGGAGCCCGAGAGAAGTCGATTTCAAATCATATGCAGTGAAAGCAACCATCTTGAGCCGCCCCGTGCCGGTTGTGAAGCTTGCGTGCGTATGATGAGCACGTCATCGGGGGTCGTTGGCTAGATGTCATTTCTAAGGCGTCGCTCGATTACTAAAGGCCAGTTGATTACTGTGCAGGTCGCTGATCCACGAGGAGCCAATTGGGTGGGTTGGTGTAGTACTTTTAGTGCCGTCGGTGCTTTGAGTCCGCCTCGTGGTGCGATGGCGTTTAGTACGTCACAGAGATGAATTGACGGCTTCATTTGGTCTGGCTGTGAAGCGAGCACTTACCTGCAGCTGGTGGTGAACCTGAAGTTGAACCATCCGTCGAGTCCCGTTTTCGACGGTGAGAGAGATAAAAGGGCGGGACTCGGGATCATAAAAATAGAAGGTACATGGGTGTTTCACAGTGAGACATGAATCATGCACTGTGCGTGCCCCCCGCACTTCCTCCCACTTGCTCCCATTTCCTCCCACCACTGCCCAGAGCCGGCAGGAACCCACAGTGCCGGTTCCGCGCCCTCCGCACATGCGGCGGCCCCGAATGCAGGGTGGGCTAAATTTAGCCCAGTTTCTCCATCGTAGCGACCTAATTTACAATGCGCGTTTCCGCTTCTCCCCTTACTTCTCATATGTCCTCTCTATCTCCATGGCCTATGTCGACCACCGCCGGCACCATCGCGTCTCTACCGTCTCCTGCGGATGCTTCTCCCCGGGGCCATCTGCTCTGCACCATCCCCTCCCTGAGGCCTGCCGATTCGTCGTGAGAGAGCGCATCGATGCCCCGAGCTTTTTAGCCTCCAAGCGCGGAATCCCGGTCCCCCCAATGTCTCGGTCCTCTCCTCCACCATCAGGCTCGCTCTTCGCATTCTCACATAATATTACCACACCTCCCGCGCAAATCGTGTAGATCCGTCAGCCCAGAGACATGAATCCGTGGTTTTCGCAATGCAGTCCCCTCACCACCCTCCGCCGCCGCAGTCGCAGCCCGGCAACGGAGCTCCAGTTCAAGCCCCAACCTCAGCCCCAACCTCCGCTCCGGGGGCGCCCGCCGCGCCGTCACTTCCGCCTCCGCAGCCAACGTCGACGCCGCAACCGGAGTTCTCCGTCCGACCCACGCTGCCGGACCGCCATATAACCACTGACACCATCGAGGATGCCTACGTCCGCTTCATCTTTTACTGCAACCCGGCCCTGCCCCTAGCCTCGGAAACCGCCAGCCTGCGTGAGGCCTTCCGTAGCCCGCCTCGCAGTGGGGGCAAGAGCTTCAACACCTTTACCGTCTTTGAGCTCGTTTGCAAGTTCTACAACAAAGAGATCCGGACCTGGACAGAACTGACGACCAAGCTGGGCGTCGAACCCCCGGATCCAAGCAAAGATGAGAGCGCTCAGAAGATCGCCCAGTACGGTGTGCGTTTAAAGGTATGTTTTGGCCTCTTGTTGAATCGTCTGTCACGCATGCTGAAAAAGCAAAGAAATGGATGAACTCGATGCATGTCAAGGCATTCTTCGAGTATCTCATGAACATACCCAATGAATATTGGACCAAGATCCCCACGGATCCCAACCCTGTGGGTCAGCTCATTCGCGATGGCGTTGCCGTCGAGGATGACATGGCCCTGAGGGCACTTCTTCCGCATATCCGCCCGAAGCGAGGTCGGAAACGGCCCACAGATGATGAATCGACCAACTCTCCCGCTCAACGGACTCATCTCTCACCGTCAGCCGCCATGGATGAGTTCAGACAGAGTGGTAGCGGGCCTCTCCAGGTGCCAATCGACCCCAGAGCCAATGCACCCTGGACTCCGAGTGACACCGTCCAACAAATGCCTCTCACTCGATGGCCGCAGTCAGCAATCACGCCGACCACTAGAAACTCGTTTTGGGATGACGCTCTAGAGCCTCGATCAGCAGTGACACCCTCAAAACCACGGCTCGCGTCGCAACGCCGGGGACCCAAGAATGTGTCCTCAGCGTGGCGGCCGGGTGTGCCTGATGGCGGTGTCAAGATGCGGGGCCGACCTCCGATGAACCGGAACCCGGGAGATGCTCCGTTTTCGCCGTACCCCTCTGGAACTCCGACCGTGGGACCTGGGGAAGCAGTCACCCCGGTCACTGCCCCGGTCACTGCCCCCAAGTCAACAACTGGCACCACCAGAAGCGAGCTTCCCCCGGTGCAGCGACCCATACCGACACCATCCTCCACTTCACAACCTCACTCGACATCATACGAAGGTCCGCGGCCAGCTCGGCCTAGTATATCCCTTCAGGTTCCAGAGCGACCGCCAGGCAGTGTGCGGCTCGCAACTCCCCCGCCAGTCGTGGTAGTCAACGGGGCCGATACTATCGGTAGACCTACTTCAACGCCCTCGCAGCCAGATCAAGTCAACGGGAGAACCAACTTTGCTGAGGCAGCGACGGAGGCCATAGCGCCGGGTTATCAAGACACGTCCCGTCGACCAATGGATGTTCCGGGTTTCTACTTTGAGAGGGTCGAGGATCGCACGAATGTCGATGACGTCTTGGGATACCTAACCCGAGCGACGCTCGAAGCGGACTGGCGAGATGCCCAAGGAAATCCCGCGGATCCGCCATCGATGGACGAGGCCGTGGCTCTCGTAAACACCACCATCGAGAACATGCATAAAACAGCAGCGTCGCCGCAGGCTTTCCTCACCAACTTAGCCGCCATCTCGGGCGGCGGGATGCTCTTGGCATCCAAGATGCGCATATATCGCCTAGGGAATGAGGGGGGGTCTGCAGGATACAGGTACGACTGGGAGTATGGGTTTGGGAACATCCGTGGGCAGTATACCATGGAGCAGCAAGTCCCGGTGACGATGCTCCCAAGTGCATCCAAGAAAGACGATGAACCAGGCCCGGGGGCGGCTGACGGCGAACAGGACAAGCTGTCTAAAGGGGAGTGGCAGGCGAAGTACCAAAATCTGCTGGAATTTATCCAAAGAAAAGACCGAGAGTTAGTGGACTGGCAGGCAAGAGTGATGACTTCTTTCAAGGGAAGGGTTCCCAAGAAATGATACCAATGTCGGGTTATGCTTCTGGCTTTGTTTTACTTGACAGCGTTTTGCTTCAATTTATGTCATACCTGAGTCGGATTCGGCGCAGGTTTGTCCCATCGCAGGCTAGACGGGACATATAGATATGTATGAATACGAAAGAAGAAGATAAAAAGGCAAATGTCTCGACCTTACATGCCGTTGCAGGGGTAAGTGGAGATGCGACTCGGCCAGCTAATGGTGGAGTGAAGCTGGAGCCTACTGCAAGCCAGGGGGGGCATCGTCAGACTGAACACGAGATTCCAGGCATCCGAATTTTGCAAATAACAAGTTACATATAAACCGGTCTGTCGCCCACGACTAAGGTAGCACGAGAGGAAGCGACTTGTTTTTCATGTCAAGTCGGGGTTCTCGGAGGCCGACACCCGGCCCCAGAGCCAGGGTCCGACAATTGAAAGAAGCTGGCATTGAGCCAGCGATGGAAGCAACGGACCCGACTTCAGCCATACCAAGAAAGGCCCTCATTCACTGAGCAGCTTAATCCCGGCCGAGCTGAACGACGCGGCATACGAAGGGCTTGCTCGACGGTGGGTATCATCCAAGGCGATCTGGACGTCAGTCAGGCCATGGGTGCTCATGAGCTATCCTCCGAATGGGATACGTGTGGCCGGATCCCAATTGTGCTAAGGAGTCCAGATGACCGAACTGACCGACCCCTGTACCACCAACACACCACTTCTCCAGCCGGTCCCGAGCCCTCGTCGACAAGCCGAGACGAGTATCTGCATGCCGAGCCGTCCTCGAGCAGACTCGCGCGATCGACAGAAGTGATGAAATGCATATGCGTTCTTAATGCGAGAAGTCGTAATCACTCTACGAGCGGTGCCCCCCGTCCACGTCCGGTGCTGCACTTGCATCCAGGCACCCGAATTCTTCGAGAAGCATCACTTGCCGAACTTGAGTCTCGACGAACCTATTACAGACTGGTCGGTTGTCACCGGCGACTCCGAATGATGCCAGTCTGTATTAATGGGGCTGGAGCTCTGCCGAGCGGTTTGGTTGCGGGGACGGGTTTGTGGTTGGGTATTGAAGTCTGGAGAACTGAGGGCGTCTGGGGAGTGTCGCCCGGTGTGGAGAAGCGACATCGTGGAGGCGTCCACTCAGCACCAGAAGAATCCTGTTGCCTGTGCCAAGACCCTTCATGAGCACCCGCTATTGACGCCAGTCTCTGAGGTCATGGCACAAGCCGACTTTTCTGGCCCGCTACGGCTCGACGATACCAACGTAGTGAAGCACAAGCAAGTATGGGAATTCACTCCCCAAGGTAGGCTGGATCAGACAATGATGCGGAGGTCGTCGAAGCGAGGGCGTGTGAAGCCTCTAAGGGGCATGGTAAGCCGGCCCAAGCTGTGGCAACACACGGGAACTTATGATGGTCACGTGTAGTCGCATGCCTCCAATGACTTTGACTTCTCTGTTGACATGGAACAGTTCAAGGCTGAAAGCCAAGACCGCTCGTTCCGATATCCGCTTGATGATGCAGTGCGGAGTGCGGTGTGCGCCACCCAGGCTTACCAGCATCTCGACAGCTTAGAAGTCACATCCGTGCGTATGACGGCTGACAAGTGACGATGAGGTGAGAGGAAACAAAGCTCATCTCTTTCCACACAGACGACTTTCCCGGTCCCGAAAGGCCTTACAAAGCCGCATCTAGGTGACGTTGAGGAGGATTTCAAAAGGAACCGAAGGATTCGCATGTGGGCGGTTGTGGGAATAGCGCCTGCAGATCGGCACTGCCCCTAAGCAGGCGTCTTCTGGAAATTGAGGGGTCCCGTCTCTAACACGCCTCTCAAGCCTCCCATTTTCAAGCCTTCCTCTACCGAGTAACCAGCATGCACAATCCCATCTGTGTGGCGGCTGATGTGGGCCGCCGAACAGTCGACACTCCAATTGACTGTCATGACATTGTCGTCAGGAGCCCCAACACGTCTCCCCAGTTTCCCGGCTCAGGAGCCGGGAAGAAAACCCAGAGGGTACCCAGCCTCAGGGCTCGCCTGACTTAGCTAGTATTGGGCCATTCGCAATAATATCGCGACAGCCGCCGACTTACTTCATATAATCGAGGTCCATGATCATCTGCCAAGCATCGAAGAGAGGACGAGGGAGATGAGGCTTCCACCGGATACGGGTTACCGATCGGGTTACGGTATTGAGCCAGTCAGTCCCAGACTTTTAGTTGTAATGTTTATTCATTGCTAGCCACGGCTTTCCAACGGGCTCTGACACTAACAGTCTGACACTCAGAACACTGTCTCGCCATCCCAAGACAAATAGCCGGTGCAGTCACCCACACAGCGACAGTGTACCCCTGCCAGTGTGGCCCAATGCCCAAGACCAAGCCGCATCCCAGACCAGCAGCTCGGTGGCGCGCGGGGACAAGGGGCGCCCTTTGCAAGACTCAAAGAGTCCTAGGCCCGACCTCTGTGCGGGACAACTTGGATGATGGGTGACCTGTCAGCTTGATTGGCCCAGTCCCGAGACTTGATTGCCAGCATTCGGGTGCAATGTGTTGGGCAGCCCCGTCACAGAAATTACCTTAAACTTAAGCACAACCAGCAAACCCCCCCGATGTCGTCTGGAGAGCGGACGAGTCGTGGTGTCGGTGGTGGCGGTGGTGGCGGCAGTGGTGGCGGGCTTGACAGGAAGGTTTGCTGCATCCGGACACATAAAAGACGTAGAGTTGATGTTCGCCCACTACAGTTGGGCTCGTGGTGGGCCGTTGGAAGAGGGCCGCCGGGCAGTTTGCGACGTTGCCAGAGCGGATGATCAGCCGGTGCGAGTCACGGAAAAGGTTTATGAGAGTCTCAGGGACCAGACAAAGACAATGAAAGACAAGGGCATGGAAGCAGAGACAGATGCCGTGATTACGAGTCTTGAGACGATGGAGTCCTCGATCTCGGGAGCAAGATACCTGTCTACCTACCTCGCCTAGGCAGGTAGGTAGGTACGCAAGGACAGCGTCGCCAATTCCTTCATTTGGGCTTCCAAGACCCAGTCGCAAACTTGGGGAGTCAAGCGGTGGGGCCGTAGTCCCAGTCCTGCGGCCAAGGGGGCTTCGCAGAGCCCATCAGCACCAGGGCCGCCTGCGTGCGAACCAGGGTCGCATGCGGAGTCTTAGCGGAGATGGGCGATGGCGTCGCGCTTGTGGACGAGGATCCCATGGGGTCGCCGGGGTACATGAGGAGGTCCTACGAGGGCTGCAAGAAAGAAAGCCGGTTGCTGCCCCGGACTTTCCAGTGGGCGGAGAGAGCGAGCGTTTCCGTCCTGACCTTGCCCGATTGTGCCTTTTAGAGGCTTTTCTACTCCGTATTTACCAACTGTATTTGTTTCCCGCCCGCCCACTTCTTCCCATCTCATCCGTCCGCCTACCCATCCCTACCCATCCCATCCACATCGTCCATCCCATCCCTCCTCCCTCCATGCCCTGCGCACACCCGCCCGCACAAGCTGCCGTGCCACAGCCACCCACATAGTGCAAATACCTCCGGAACCCATCCCAGGCCCGGATTTTCCATGGTTTAGGGGAGGTGCTGCCAGATGGCTCTAGCGCCTGTCCCCGCTGCCGGTCTCGACCTCAACTTCCAATGCGACTGCCACCGCGACTGCCACTTCAACCTCGACCTTTCCCTCTACCACAATCTTGCATCCTCTACGACGACACACAAATCTCCCAATCTCTCAATCTTCCAATCTCCCACCCGGCGACAACGGTAAATCGACGACACCGTCTCATTCTCACCTGAATCCTTCCCGCCATTTCCAGCAATTCGTACATCTCGCCAGAGTGCTCGCTCTTTCTGCGCCTGGTTGTTGTTTTACGCCTGCGGTTCCCGCTCCCGCTTACGCCTACCCTCCGCGTTTCGCTTGCGCCTCTGACAACCATTTCTTCCCCACCTCCGCACTCATCCACGACGACGGGCCCCTCCAACGGCTCGACTACCGCTCAGGCGGCTGATGTTGATATCATATTCTAGCAAGAAAAATCCACACCAGCAGCCGCATAGTCATCGCCTCCTTCTCTGGGTCGCGGCCAACGTGGTTCTTGGGTCAAGCCCCTCCGCCTTTCCCTCCTTCTTCCCCTCTGGCCTCCCACCCGCCGATCGCCATCATGTCCTCCCACTCTCACCAAAGTCATGGGGACGTCGAGACGTAGGTGCACCCACCTCTACCCTGGCCTTCGTAACGCTGGCTAGAACATTGTCGTTATACTAACCGTACTTCTCTTTCCAGGGCCTCCAACCACCCATACAGCTACCCCGTTGAACATGCCCGCCGAACTTCAGAGGCGTATGTCAACCTCAATGCCAATGTTGACGCCAAGTAAGTCTTCCTTGCCGGTCCCCTACTTCACCACTCTGACTGGTTACTTGTATCGATACTGACACACTTCAAGGATCAAGAACCCGCTTATGGGTATTCCCCGTGAGAGACTCATGGCACAGGTCGACGAGTTCTGCCGCAGAAAGGGTCTAGAGGAGTACCGCTCCGTTATTCGAAAGGGCGCCCTGGTAGCCCAGGACCCCACCGGCTACGAGGACATCACCGGCCAAGAGGCACTCGACGACGCAGAGATTGAATTTCTTCGCGATGAGGTCCTCCACAAGTGGCGTGTCCCCACTGTACTCTACCTAACCATCGCCACCTGCTCCATCGGCGCTGCTGTCCAGGGATGGGACCAGACGGGCTCCAACGGTGCCAACCTCGATTTTCCCCATGCCTACGGCATTGACCGCGATACCATCCACGATAAACTTCTAGTCGGCCTCGTCAATGCTGCCCCCTACATCGGTACTGCCTTCTTCGGCTGCTGGTTGTCGGATCCTCTCAACCACCGCTTCGGCCGCCGCGGTACTATTTTCTTCTCTGCCAACTTCTGCCTTTGGCCCGTCCTGGGCAGCGCCTTCTGTAATACGTGGGTACAGCTTCTCTTATGTCGGCTGCTACTTGGGGTTGGTATGGGGACGAAAGCATCAACAGGTAAATGATTACATACCCACGCATCTTCAGTCTGCCTCCTACACACAAAAAAAACTTCCGAACTGACCTTGTCCAATAATAGTCCCTATCTTTGCTGCCGAAAACTCGCCGGCTCCCATCCGAGGAGCCCTCGTTATGAGCTGGCAGATGTGGACTGCTTTTGGAATATTTTTAGGCACAGTCGCAAACGTTGCCGTCACCAAAATTGGACACGAGGCATGGCGATATCAGCTGGGATCGGCTTTCATTCCAGCAGTGCCTTTAATCATCCTCATATATTGGTGTCCCGAATCGCCCCGTTGGTACATGAAGAAAAATCGCTACAGTGATGCCATGAAATCGCTACTGCGCTTACGAAACAGCCCTGTCCAGGCAGCCCGTGATCTCTACTACATCCACGCTCAGCTGGAAGTCGAATTCGAGTTTATCCAGTTTATGGGTAGAGGCAGCTATCTAAACCGTTTCATCGAGCTGTTCACCATCCCCCGAGTCCGTCGGGCCACTCTTGCTTCGTTCGTCGTCATGGTTGCGCAGCAGATGTGTGGAATCAACATCATCGCCTTCTACTCCTCAACCGTTTTTGTCGATGCCGGTGCCAGCGCACACCAGGCTCTGCTAGCCTCGTTAGGTTTTGGTCTCGTCAACTTCATCTTCGCTTGGCCCGCGATTTGGACCATTGACACATTCGGTCGCCGATCTCTACTCCTCTTTACGTTCCCTCAGATGGCCTGGACTCTGCTGGCCGCTGGGCTGTGTACCCTAATACCCGGCACCGGGGGTGTTCACTTGGGCTTGGTGGCCCTATTTGTCTATCTATTCGCGGCCTTCTATTCACCTGGCGAAGGCCCTGTGCCATTCACCTACTCAGCCGAGGTCTTTCCTCTGTCCCATCGTGAGGTCGGCATGGCTTGGGCGGTAGCCACTTGCCTGTTTTGGGCAGCAGTACTCTCAATTACATTTCCACTTATGCTGGCCAGGTTGGGTGTGCTCGGATCCTTCATTCTCTACGCAGGCTTCAATCTCGTGGCTCTTGTCATGATCTTTCTGTGGCTACCCGAAACGAAGCAGCGTACCTTGGAGGAGTTGGATTACATATTTGCTGTACCGACACGTGTGTTCATGAGATATCAGGTCACCAAAGCGCTGCCCTGGTGGATCAAGAGATGGGTCTTACTCCGACGAGACGCAACTCTGGAGCCTCTCTATCAACTTGATATGGCGGAACCTGACGACAACCGCAGCAGCGACGCTGGCTACGAGAACGACAAGGTCAAGGTGGAGCTGAAGGACATGATAGGGATTCCGTCGGGGATTGAAGCCCCGGCTCGGGCGGCTCGCAGGACATGAGCGTTGTTTTCCCACTTGACGAATGCGGGCGATTGATTTTTGTTTTGGAACTGGTTCTTACCTATGATACCCCGGGTTGAAATGAGAGGTCAGGAGGGATAAGTTGACTGGATAGGGCATATTTTGGTTAGCCATGCGATGTTCTATGGAGCGACTATTGTAAATACTTTGAACATGTGACGTCATGAGGATGAATTGTGTGATCTGGAATTCTAACTTCCCTTGTACGAGTAGATTCCTGTCGAAGATTCATTGATTTGACCCAGTGTGGATGTGTAATGATGTCTTTGGTGGGCTTCATGTGACGACATAAAGTGAGGTCGATCCAGCACTGTGAACTGGCTATCATCGAGCTAAGATGGTTCAGCTGGAGGTTGAGAAGGAGATGGTGTTTAGACGGGGCCCCCTCTTGGCGATGGGTCCACATGTGACCCGGGCCGTAGAATATGATGAAGTAGCTTTACCATGTATTCGAGGTAATACGAGGGACGACGTGGTGATGATTACCACATTGGGCATTGGAGCGGCTACCCTAGAGCACTAAGGGTCGTCCTGAGTCGCGAGTACCCATCGGTTATGCGCGCGCCTAGGTTCATGCAGTAGTTCACGTCTGCTGGCGGCACGAAATGATCGCTGTGTCACTAGATTTGGCGATCGATCACCTGACATGGAACGCACACGTCAGATGGGTAGTTGTGGAGAAGATATGATCAGCCAGCACTGATCAAAGTGGCTGTAGATGGACATGCCGGGCCATGGTTGGAGGTTGGAGAGCCGTGCGACCGACGAAGCAGCAAGATGATTACATCGTACAGCAGAGACCCACCGTTGAGCCATTGAGGTCATCCAGTATTACGTGGCACAAGGGCGGGATGATTTCAGTCATAGAAGTTAATGGCAAGTGAGGTTGATGTGCTAGGAAGCGGTGCTTTCGGAAGAGACAGACGAGACGAGAAACCCGGTTCCCAGAGCTCAAGGATCTATCGCCGAGTGCCAAACTCTCGGGTGCAATTCTCGGTGATCAACTACCGCCCCAAGCTTCAGGGTTCATCCTCTGTACATGTCTGTTGGGGTGGGTTCTGGGGCCAGTCAGACCAGGCCCATGGTCCACGCACTCAAGGCACTCAGGCGCACGCACGGTGGTCAGAGGTCCCTAGAGCGTTTCATGGTACCACAAGGATGGGGGCGCTTGATTCGCGGACCTGTAATTTGTAGGGCAGATTGAAGCTCTCTTGGCTCTTGGCCGCCAGCCGCCAGCCGTCAGCCGTGTTCCTCACCATGGCGTTAGCAGTGCTACATTGCCAATCCTACGCCTGTGGTGCAGCATTCGCGAAAGGGGGAAGCCCGCAAGCGTGCAATCCTTGCGTTTGCTAGTGAGCAGGACATTTCATCTGACACGATTCCCACATTTGAAGGAAGCGGATGATTTTAACGGGTCGCCATCCAGCTGCAGGGGCGTTGCATGGCGTGTGCCGGCCGCCGCCAGTGGCAAGTTGAGACGGACGAGAAATGGCAAGCAACCGTCAGTGAGGGAATAGCTCAGTTTGTGCTGCGTATGTGCAGGCATAGACAGGCTCCTCTGCAGAAAGAGACGGGCCTCGCAAAGAATTAGTCCAACGGTCCAACGGAGACGCGGAAGCCAGCAACAAGCATCATGCCGCGGACGGCGCCGCGTCGACCTCGGAGAAGTTGCTGGAACTGTTGTTGAGCAACGTCATACTACCGCGTAGTACGTACTACGTAGTAGTAGAATGGAGACGGGACGGCTTCACGGTGTCAACAGCGCGGCGCCGGCATGGCGTTGAAAAAGAGACAAACGGGGGCTTGGCAGTTGCGCGGCACACATACGTAGTACCGCACCCGCAGGGTGGCGTCGACGCTAGGGACGACATTTCATACTGTGGGAGAAGTTCTTTACGAGCGGAAGCGTCTGAACTTTGAAGATCGAATGTGTGTGGTGCAAGAGGGTGTGAAGCGGGGGAGCTAAGAAGCAAAGAAGCAAAGAAGCCGAGACGAAACAGCCGAGGATGGCCGCCAAAAGTGTAAACTAGCCGTTGATTTGTCAATTTCCCAGTGTTTTCCAGTGTATTCCAGTGTGCATAGGTACGGTAGGTATGATATGTACTACGTAGTATGTAAAAACGACAACCATGACGCGACAAAGATCAACAGCACGACATTCGTAGCACAGCACGGAACAGGGGGCCTGAACACCTCCCCTCCCAGAGACATGTGGAGGAGCTCGCTTGGCAGCAGATGCGTGGGCAAGACAAGAACCAAACTCGATGGGGACATTGGGGTCGACCCCCTTCACGATCGGGTCGTGGCTATCCTTTCCATGATGGGGAGGAGCCGGTATTCGTGGTGGGTTTTGATGGGCCGGAAAGATGGAGACGGGCTGGCGAGGAGAGATCGTTTCTCTATTCTGTAAGTACGTTTTTCGCATGCGGTGACGGGGGTTAACTCGCAGAGCGTAGCGATGCACAGCCGGGATGGGGTCCCTGGATCTCGTGTTGTGAGATCCGTTTTTTATTATTTCCTTTTTGGCCTCTGGCGTTTTGCTATTCGCATGGCCGTGTGAGCGAGCAAGGGGGGATGGGGATCAGACTGTGTGGTACGGTGTGCGTCCATGCTGGAATCGTTTATTATCACTGTACTGTGCAGCACCATGCCGGCCACGTCCGTGTCACGCCCATGGTGCCAAAGCGAAGCCGACATCAATGCAATACCAAGCCAGTACGCCATTCCTTCGTCCATCCCCAGGATGCCACTGCGTATACGGGACCACGCAGGGGCGCCCGTCTCTGTCCACCCGCGAGCACAATCGGCAGATGGCTGGCCGCTCCATCCGCCCACCAGGAACGGCCGCTGGCCGCTGGCCACGCACCCCGAGCCTGGCCCCCCGATCGGGCGGCGTGAAACAAGCAATGGCGCTGTCTGCCAGGGGCTCCGGTAGGGTTTGAGACTGCGTTCGGGAGCCCATCCGGCGCTGTCAGTGGCTGTCAGGCTGCCTCGGAGGCGGCGCCTCCCCCTGGCGGCGTTGCTGCAGGGCTCTGGCGCTCCGGCTAGCTGCCCCCTGCAAGGCCCTGTCGCGGATCCCGTTCAGCTGTTGGCCGGGCCCCTGGCATGAAAAAGGTCGCACTGGCTGGCTGCAATGCAATGGTTGGCACACTGGGTAGGTGCGCTGTGGGAAGCCCTGACAGTGAGGTGAATCAGCGCCTCCCCCCGTCTCCACGCCTGGACCCGCTGGGGGTCTTGGCTGCCAGACGGCGCGGGTACGTACCTGGATCGCCCCTTTCATACCTGCCAGGTACCTAGGTAGGTAGGTACGCTGTTGGCCAAGGCGGCCTGGCGCATCCCATCCGGGGCCACCAACCTCACTTGCCTTGGCTGGCCTTGTCCATCTCCACCTCCACCTCGTTCATCGTCCCCGAAAAGTCTTTGTCGACGCGTTTGCTGTTTGTTTCTTCCCTCTCCTCTTCTTCTTCTCCACCACCTTCGTTCCGGTCCTTAAACCGCTTCCCTCCCTGCTCCTTCTGCCTGCATCCCCTCTCTCGTCTTTCCCTCTTCTTGGGACCCTCTCGTTTCCTTTGCTTTGTGTGTCATTTGCCCAAAGCACTACCGCCAAACCGACCCTCGTTCACTGTTCGACACGGGGAAGAAGAGCTCCTTATATGGTCATTCAGCATTTACCTATCGCATTGTCCTGATTTCATCCGCATCTGAATCTGTCACGCATTGGGTTTGGGATCCCACACACGCCTGGAGCGAGCCTTCAGCACAAATCCCCAAACGACAGCACACCTGTCGTCACCCTCCGAGAGCGGATTTGACATCCCCTCGCTGTTTCCTTTCCTAACCCTATCCCGGTCACCTTTCTCTGACGTCGCGGGTTTCGCATCCTCCCTGGACTTGACATTGCACGTCAATTCCTCCCGAGTCTCACCTACGACCACGTTCCTCAGCACGCAGATCTACGCGCTCCGATACGCTGCGCTCCGACACCTGCGCTTCCTCCCTCCCCCTTACCCGCACCATCTGTCTGACCCCCCGGTGGAGTCTTGACAAACATATAGCGACCATGGTTAACCGCCACGCCTCACTGTCTCCTCGCAACTCAGGCTTCATCCCTCTCAGCAGCTCTCGCGACATGGCCGACGGCATCCAGCTCACCACGGTGAAGAGCAATGCCTCTATCAAATCCTCCAACACCGGTCACCGCAAGGCTGCCCCTAGAGCCTCCAACACCTTCGACTCTGAGTCTCGCCATGAGAACGAAAAGAGCGGTCATCATCATGGCCACCGCGGCCGTCGGCGGAAGCTGGATGACGATGGCCTCTCCCGCTCCAACACTGGCGATGAGGCTTCTCTGAATGCCATGGGCAGGCTATACAACAAGATCATTGGATTCTCAGTCGTCACACGATATCTCGTTTATGTCGTCCCTGTCAGTCTTCTTCTCGCCGTTCCGATCATCGTCCTCTCTGTCATGGACAAGAAGGAGGATCCCAAAGTCGGCGCGGTGTCCTGGGTGGATGGTAAGACAACCAAGACCCACGGACCCTCACTTTTCGATGTTTTCCTCTGGGTCCAAATCATGTGGCTCTCGCTCTGGGCTTCAAAGGTTGTGGCATGGTTCCTCCCTGGCGCCTTCATGTTCTTCTGCGGTGTTGTCAGCATGGGCACCCGCAAATACGCAACCGTTCTGGGCAACCTCATCCTCCCCTTGTCCTTCTTCTTCTGGGCTCTAGCATCCTATGTGACTTTCCAGGCTCTCTTCAAGGATTACAAGAGCAGCAGTGGGAGCATCGAGGCCATCACTTGGTGCCAGAATATGAGCCGCGTTCTCGGAGCCCTATTCGTCTCGTCGGCCGTCTTCCTCGGCGAAAAGGCCGTTGTTCAGCTGATTGGTATCTCATACCACCAGCGATCTTTTGCCAACCGAATCAAGGCCTCAAAGCGCGAAATCCATCTGCTTGGGTTGCTCTATGATGCCTCTCGCACCCTCTTCCCTATGTACTGCCCAGAATTCTCCGACGAAGACTACGTCATCAACGATAGTATCGAGATGATGCTTCGAGGTAAGAAGGGCCACAAGCGGGCGGGCTCTGTGGCACCCATGAAAATCATTGGAGATGTTGGCCGCATTGGAGACAAGGTCACGTCTGTCTTTGGCAACATTGCGTCCGAAATCACTGGCAAGCAGGTCTTCAACCCCAACTCTGCGCACTCAATTGTTCTCGAAGCTTTGGAGAAGAAGAAGTCCTCTGAGGCTTTGGCTCGTCGTATCTGGATGTCATTCGTCGTGGAGGACCATAACTCACTCGTTGTTGACGACTTCCAAGAAGTGCTCGGTCCTGCCTACAAAGATGAGGCTGAGGAAGCTTTCTACGCCATTGACAACGATGAGAACGGTGACATCAGTCTCGATGAAATGGTTCTCAAGATTGTTGAAATGGGAACGGAGCGAAAGGCAATCGGTGAAGGCATGAAGGATATTGGCCAAGCTCTGCGAGTCTTTGATAAGGTCCTTTTGTTCTTTGTCCTGTTGCTTGTCATCTTCATTTTCCGTAAGTCACCCTCCACGATTTTCTTGGGCCATACTAACGGTGTTTGCAGTCATCTTCTTCAAGAGCACCTTCGTCACTACTCTAACTGCTGCCGGAACTACCCTTCTGTCACTTTCATTCGTTTTTGCTGTCACATGCCAGGAGTTCCTGGGTTCATGCATCTTCTTGTTCGTCAAGCATCCTTACGATGTTGGTGACCGAGTTGAGATTACCTCTACCACCATGGTTGTCAACAAGATCTCCCTCCTCTACACTGTTTTCCACCGCGGCAACAACCAGATTGTCCAGGTTAGTCTTGACGTGGTTATTGCATTACCGGAGAGCCGAGCTGATTATTTATAGATTCCCAACATTGTACTCAACAACCTGTGGATTGAGAACGTCTCTCGCAGTAAGTCCATGAGCGAAACCATCGAAATCAACGTATCTTTCGACACCACTTTCGAAGAAATCGAGCTTCTTCGGGTGGAAATGGAGAAGTTCGTGCGGGCATCAGAAAACTCGCGTGACTTCCAGCCCGAGTTGAACATCGATGTTGGTAGTGTGGGTGATCTGGATAAGCTGCTCCTGAAGGTGGATATCAAGCACAAGTCCAACTGGCACAACGCTGCGGTCCGAGCCAACCGCCGGTCCAAGTTCATGTGTGCATTGGCCCTGTCTTTGAAGAAGGTTCCCATCTTTGCTCCTGGTGGTGGTGGCGAGCCTCTTGGTGGCCCAACGAACCCCACGTACGCGGTTACGGTTAGCGATGAGTTTGCCGTCAAGAGCCGCGACGATGCCGCCAAGGATAAGGAAGAAGCCCGCTTGGTCCCAACCCACAGCAAGGAGGAGTCTGAGGAAAGCGAGAAGCAGGCCGTCAGCGAGCTCAGCACTCGTCCCGTTGTGCCTGAGACTGGTGCCTGGGATACTCGAGACGACCAGACCCTCGGCTCAGACGACAACCACGATCACGGCCGCACCAAGGAGGTTGACACTCTGCGCCACAACCTCAAGCGGGACAGCACTCGCGGTCGTCGCAAGGCGGGCGAGACTCTGCCTGTTTTGACTTTGGAGACGCCGCCGAGGCCTAGCATCTCGGTGAGGCACCCGAGCCCTAGGGGCTCAATGCGTAGCCCCTTCGACGAAGACCCTGAGACTGGCACGGGCATGACTCCCTACCACTCCAATCTCTCCGCAGGCTCGTCGGGTGGCTCCGCTGGGTACCAGCCCTATGGTGCACCCAGTTCCAGTGGCCACGTGCAGACCAACGTGCAAAACCCTCTGCAGGGCACTCCTTCACAGCGAAAGGGACCGCCAGCTGGCCAGCGCTAGTGGTCTTTCAGCTGATGAGGAAGAAGCGGTGTGTAACGGCACGAGTGTAGCGATGCGGGAAGACTATCCCCGGAGACTTTGATTTCAACATATTATTTTGGTGTACATGGGCTACTGAGAGACAGAGGTCTTCTCTCGCGATAGAATGAATGGGTATTCCGCTCAAGAACGAATGGGCGGATGGATGTATTTGGATTGACGAAAAGGGGGTTCTCTTAAAAAACCCGGGATTGCTACGAGCATCTCACATTCTCACGAAGTTAAGATATTAGAATATCCATTATTATTGTCAAGGTCATGGCTACATAACTGGTCCCGGTCTGAACAAATCATGTGAAGCACTATGACATGTTAACAGATGTGCTCAGGCGGGGGCACCTCTCCATCCTTGGCCCCGAGGTCGATTTTTAGAGTCCTACCGAAGAGCTCGAGGAGAATCTCGAAGCAGACCTTGGTGATGGCTGGGTCGTAGCGGCCCTTGCTGAGCTCGTCACGGATGAAGGCGTGCTGGGCCCAGGCAAATTCGTGAAAGCTGGTGACGACGCCGGCGTCGCGGAGTTTGGCGCGGATGAGGTCGCGGCCAGGACCGGGGACGTGGGTGTCTTTGACGCCGAAGATCATGGCGACCTCGCCTTTGAATTTGGTGAAGAGGTCGAGGGTGTGGTTGCTGTTGGGGGGTGGGGTGGGTGAGGTGTTGGCAGCCGTGTAGGGGCCGAGGGTGCGGGAGTGGATGTCCGTGGCGAAGTAGGCGACGCAGGCGGTTATGCGGGGGTCAAGCTGCAGGAGAAGTGTGAGTGTCTTGATGCAGGCTGTGTTTTGTAGGTATGTGGGTGATGCGGGAGACTTACGGCAGCGCGGACGGCGAGGTGGCCGCCGAGACACATTCCTGTGGCGCCGATGAGCCCAGTGCAGGTCGGGATGGAGAGGAGGTGGTCGACGGTGGCGTAGGAGTCGGCATCGTAGGACTCGAGAGTCTGAAGGAGAATAAAGGTCAGATCAGGCCGGAACGAGCATATTCCAGGAGAGTCACGAGTTACCTTGTCAATCTTATACTGGTTGCCGCGGTCGGTGTCCTCGGCGTCGTACTTTAGGGCCTCGGGGCCAGTAAAGTCGTGGTAGGAAGAGGGAGCGGCGACGATGTAGCCCTGGCCGGCGATCTGACGGGCAAAGCGAGCAACGGGCCCGGTGACTGTGAGTGGGAGTTAACCGACTGAATGCTGGGCGATAGGGACAATTCTTCGTGATGAGGGTTGTAGGAACATATCTTGCGCACCTTGGTAGATCTCACTGAAGAGGGCGACACCAGGGAATCGACTAATAGGGAATTAGTCAAGCTCGATATATCGGAGGTTGAAAAGAGCTGAGGACAGACGCATTGGGATATCCAGGGATCGTAGGATGGAATACGAATATGCCTAGTCATTGTTGTGAGTATCAAGTCTGAGATGAGATATATGGTCTGGATGAGGGGCAAGATGGAGGACATACGCATGGAGCTGTCCTTGCCATTGGCAGTTGTCGGGACGTCGACGTGGGATTCCTGGATCAACATGGTAGCTGTATTTCTGTAGCGGCTCACTGGATGGGATGCGTTTGAATGTGAGATGAGTTTGGAGGTTCCTAAATGGTTGTCTTGGGGGTGATGGTTGTGGTCATTGTGATGCTCTCTCCCCTCGAAGCTCGAAATGCCCCTCGGCGGGTCGCGTCTCGAGGACGGCCCAGCTTCTGATTGGCGGGGACCCGCCCCGCTCTCGCCGCCATCGCCGCCGCCACGGCACTGCTCCCGCTAGACGGGAGTTGCGACACCTCGACGGAGCCCCGGAGACGGAGTGACTTGGAGTCTGGAGCGCCTTTCCAGGCCGGAGGCGGGAAAACCAACGCTTCCGGCAGCCCCAACGCAGCCGCCCGCGTCGAGGTAAGTCGAGGTACGAATACGGACACACGCTACGGACACAATACGGACACAATACGGACGCAATACGCACACACACCGGTCCCCGTTGAGGAACATGCACACGCACATGCACACGCACATGCAGTGCGAGACAATGACAGCTCCGGCCTGTGCGTGGTGGGTAAAGTCGACGCGGGCAAAGCAAAGGCTGCGTGACAACATGGCACGGCCAGGGACTTGCTGACAGCGACGAGTGTGCCAGGGGAGAGCTAATGTAGGTACCTCCCTGCGGTGTGCTGGTTGTCTTGTAATTGCCTCCGGCCGGTACACCTGTACAGGGAGGTGGCCTCCTGTAAGCATCTCTCGTAGGCGTTTTTTGTACCACCACCGTGTCCACTGCCTCCTATAGACGCCCACTGCGTTGCCCGGGATGAGGTGGCTTGTTGCGTGCGAACCCCCCGTGGAGAGGCTGGTCCGCGGCCCGCCGGGTACGTACCTGGTTGGTCGGCTGCTCTGCATCACAAGGGTCTAGCATCTTTGTCCAGGTGGTCACTTCACAACATTTTGGCATCGCTCATCAATCGTCCCACGCACTCCCCTTTGCATCCCCCCAAGCAACCAGGCGCCCACCAAATCAATCCCTTCTGCCTATCTTTGCCAACTCGACCACTATATCCGCCACCTGCTGCGTCTGCCAGGGTTCCCCGACTCATGCTCGTCCCGAGCTGCTGAAGCTTCCCTTAGCTCTCTCTTCTCCACCGCTTCTCACCTCGCTTCTGATCCTCCACCATCGCAACCATGAACGGCCACTTCTCTGCCGTCGGCGAAACGCTGGCGCCCGGCAGCTACGACCATGGCGTCCAGGTTATTGACGAGGAGAAAGATTTCAAGTACGTCCATCTCGCTATCCCGCTTCCTCAGCAGCCCACGTCGCCCCTAATTCCACCCCGTCTACCACCACGCTGTCCTCCATGATAGTATGCGCCCCCTGTACTAACCCGCCATTCTCCCATTAGCGATAACCTCAATGAATACCTCCAGCTCACCAAAGTCGCCGACGCCGGCTTCAACTACCACCTCATCTCTGTCTTCGGCTCCCAGTCCACCGGCAAGTCCACCCTGCTCAACAGCCTCTTCGGAACCGAGTTCTCCGTCATGTCTGAGACGGAGCGCCGACAGACCACCAAGGGTATCTGGATGTCCAAGAACAAGCGCGAGGAGAGTGCTGGCACCAAGATGGCCGAAAACATCCTCGTCATGGATGTCGAGGGCACCGATGGTCGCGAGCGCGGTGAAGACCAGGACTTTGAGCGCAAGAGCGCCCTCTTTGCGCTCGCCACCAGCGAGGTCTTGATTCTCAACATCTGGGAGCACCAGGTCGGTCTGTACCAGGGTGCCAACATGGGCTTGCTCAAGACCGTCTTCGAGGTCAACCTGCAGCTCTTCCTCAAGGACAAACAGTAGGCTCCCGCTCTGTCAAATTATTCTGCGAAACTCTTGGACGCTGACACGTGCTCGCTTAGATCTACCCCGAGGTCCCTTCTCTTCTTCGTCATTCGCGATCATCTCGGCACCACTCCGCTTACCAACCTCCGAACCACCCTGATCCAGGATCTGACCAAGATCTGGTCCTCCATCTCCAAGCCCCAGGGCCTCGAGCAATCGCGCATCGAGGACTACTTCGACTTCGGCTTCGCCGCGCTCCCCCACAAGATCCTGCAGGGCGAAAAGTTCATACAGGAGGTTCAGAATCTAGGATCGAGATTTACCACTGGACATCGCAGCGGCAAAAGCGACCAGGGACTCGAGGGCGGTCTTTTCCTCCCCGAGTACCACCGAAGGATCCCTGCGGATGGTTTCTCCATCTACGCCGAGGGCATCTGGGACCAGATTGTCAACAACAAGGATCTTGATCTCCCGACTCAACAGGAGCTCCTGGCTCAGTTCCGTTGTGACGAGATCTCTAGGGAGGTTCTGATCAACTTCGACCTGATTATTGCTCCCCTTGAGGAGAAGCAGACCGAGGCTTCTAAGCTTGGAGTTCCCACCGTATTGCCCGATTTGGGCATCTCCGGAAAGGAGGCCCGTGAGAAGTGCATCCGGGCTTTTGAGACGCAAGCGAGCCGATACCACAAGGGCGTTTACGCCCGCAAGAGGCAAGAGCTGGAAGGAAAGGTTGACACTCGCCTCAAGGCATTGTACCAGGGACAGCTGGCCGCCGCTCACAAGGCTGGCGTTACCGCCTTCAGCGAAGCAGTCGCCAACAAGGTCAAGGCTGGGCAAAAGGCTGGCGGCTCCTACGAGTTTGCCGAGATTGTCGCCAACGAGAAGCGCAAGACGCTGGATATTTTCGAGGTCGAGGCGCAAAGCCTCAGCATCGAGGGAGTATCATGGACTGGCTTTGGATCGCAGTCATCCCTCTTTGAAAAAGAGCTTGATCAAGTCAGCTCAAAGTTGCGAAAGGAGGAGATGCGACGCCTTGCGACACGCGTGGAACGATGGGTTAAGTCGCGTCTTGGCGAGGCCATTGGCTTGGAGTTCAACAAGCTCGGCACGGGCCGAGGAGGCATGGGTGCCCCTGAAACTGAAGATAAGCCACCAACAGAAAAGGACCTTTGGGACAGAATCTGGACCGTTTTCACGGGTATTGTCAAGGAGGCCGAAGTCCGGTTTGCCGACAGAGCAAAGAGCTTTGATGCTAGCGACGCAGAGGTGCTCGTCGGCGCTTGGCGACTGCGCCGAAAGAGCTGGAGTGCCCTGCGGGAGAAGATTGAGGAAGAGGTCATGGAAGGCAACATTCTCATGAAGCTTAGGGAGAACTTTGAGGATAAGTTCCGGTATGACGAAGCCGGCGTCCCGCGGATTTGGCGTCCGAGTGACGACATTGAGGGTATCTACACTAAGGCCAGGGAGTCAACGCTTACACTCATTCCTCTGCTTTCGAGGTTCCGACTCTCTGAGACGTATGCGCCACCAGACCTGCCTGAGTTTATTGGACTTCAACCCACCGGCGTTGAGGCTGGCGATGAAGAGGACCTGACGCCGATTGGAGGCATTGACGAGGAGGAAGGCAAGAGCCTGGAGGAGGAGATGACCGTGCTGAGCGAGAGCAAGCGACAAGATTTGGTTGTGCGGTTCAAGAAAACGGCCGACGGCGTCTATGTCGAGGCCAAGCGGAGTGCCATCGGTGGCGTGGCCCAGGTTCCATGGTACTTCTACGGGCTGCTCCTGGCGCTGGGCTGGAACGAGATCTTTATGGGTAAGTTTTGGACACGGCTCTCCACATATCACGACCGTTTACTAACACGTCTTGTTTACAGTGCTGCGCAACCCCGTTCTTTTCATCCTACTTATCATGATCGCGGGAGGCACCTACATCTCTTACACGCTTAACCTCCTGGGCCCCATGGTTCAGATGGGCAACGCGGCGGTGACCCAGGGTGTAGATATTGCCAAGCAGCAGCTGCGTGAGTTTATTGCGAACTCGGATACTGCGCGCCAGGCGCTGGCGATGCCGGCCCGAGACAGTGACAACATCAGCTTGGACACGTTGGATAGCCGTGGAAAGAAGGCTAACTCTACGGAGAGGGACGACATTGATGATATCTGATGGCAGGGACTTTTTATGTATTTAGTCTCAGACCTTGCCGGGTATGATTAGTGAATCAAACAGGATATAATGTTTACTGAGCCCAAATATGACAATCCAATACGCCCCAGCTATGAAGCCCTTTCCAATTGGCGCCCCTGGCATTTTTAAACCAAAAAGAGAAAGATGAAACAGAAAGATGAAACAGAAAGAAGAAAAGAACAAACGTTAGAATGCTTCCAATCCTGCTGGTGTGCCAAACCATGTCCCTAGCTCAGATCCCTTGTCCTCGTCACCAGCAGAAAAGAAATCAGTTAACCTGCTCGTCTCGCCGTCATCATCAGCTGGCCACTCGACCTTGACGCCGTTACCCTTAGCATCAAGCATGTCTTTGGCGGTGCCCCAGCTGAAGCGACACTCAGGACCCCAGCCAAACACAGGGTGGATATTTCCCTTCATCCATCCGACGCATCGGCCGTCAGAAGGGTATCCAGACCCCCAAGCCATGCCATCCTCCTCCGTCTCGACGCCGTCGGCAAGCGCGCGCGCTTCGTACAGCACCTCGAGGGCAGCGTCACGGGTGACCTTGGCGCAAACGGAGGCGGCACTGACACAGGGGTAGAGGCTGTCGGCCTTCTTGGCGACGGTGATCTTGGCTGTGGGGAAGATGCGCTGCAGCTTCGCCTGGTAGGGGGCGGGCTGGCCGATGGTGTCGACATAGATTTCCTGGATGTTGACGCCCTTTGCGTAGACAGCCTTGATCAAGTCGATTGTCGAATCCATGGCCTGGGCATTGAGGTTGTAGGCGGCCGGCCGGAGCATGTTGGCCGAGATGTCGCGGGCGGAGAGCGAGTCGGTGGCCCAGCCGCAGGAGTCGTGGAGATCGGAGCCGGGCTCGCAGAGGGCGCGCATGAGGTCGGAGCGGACGGCTGGTGTGAGAACCTTGGAGTCGTCAAAGTGGTGGGTCTCTCGGAGGAGGGGATCGGAGAGCGGTAGGGGCAGATAGAAGACGCCGTACACCATGGGGCCGAGGACGGGTCCGCGACCGGCCTCATCGACGCCGAGGCAGCAGGGCGGCGCCGATGCAGGATCGGAGGGGTCGGTGGGGAGCAGGGCGGCAGGAACGGGAGAAAAGTGAGCGAAGGAGGCGCCGGAGAGGAGGACCTCGCGGTGAACCGAAGGGGGGATGAAGGTGGAGGATTGAGAGTTGGTCATGATGGCGGTGATGACGTTGGCGATAACTAGATTGGAGGTTTTGGCTTGGAGGGGCAGAGAGAGGACGGAAGGTCAAGTCAAGAATCCGCAATTAACCAAAAAACTAGAAGACAGCGGGGGCCTGATTCGTAGTTGGTAATTGGTGATTGGTGATTGTGTTTGTTTGGGTGTGTGTGATGTATGGTTGTTTACTTTGTGCAGTGTCATGGATATTTCGATGGAGGCATGAGAGCAGAAGATTAAATGGACGGACCCTCGACGCGTCCAGGCCGTGGGAGACGCGTCGGGGCTCCAATTGAGCTTTGGCGCCGGGTCCGGTGGGGGGAGGTTAAAGACACTGGAGCTTCAGTTGACAGGGGTGCCTGAACAAAGCGCATTGAGGCGCTGGGAGAGGTCCTACAGGCGGCCACACGCCTACAACCGTCTGTAAAATGCACAAAAGGTGGGGCAGCCAGCACTGCAGCTTCTCGACTCGTCGCCTAAAGTTCGCCGGCTACAACAACACCCACCGCGTCAACACCCGCCGGCGCGTCCCATTTTCCGCCGTCGCATCTCGACTTGGACCTTCACGCCACCATTCATCGCAACCGCTCATCGCAACACCTCGCAGCTCAGACACATTGGCCTGCTCAACCCACGACGCGGCTTCGCTTCGGATTCGGTCAACATAATTTCTTAAACAGCCATGGCCCCTCGCGGCAGGCGCGGAGACGATGACGAGCCCCAGGCCTTCCACCAGCTCGGTGTACGCGGACGGTACGCTGCGCGACTCTGCTCCTTTGTTGCAAACTGCTGATGCAATATTCCCAGAAAAACCGGCCTCGTCTTGCGCGATACAGGCGAACGTGACGAATATGGCATGCAGCCATTAGAGGACCTTCTCTCCTCGCCCGAGAAGTCTCCAGCCGCCAACGGCAGAGACACCAGCAGCGACGGCAGCGACTTGGGAAGTGATGACATGGAAATCGAGGATAGTACGCAGCTCCCCGACCCTGCACTTGACCACCTTGGAAGACTAATTCCACTGTAGGTGCCGGTCCTGGACCTAGGACGTTGCTCAAGGGCCGCCAGCTCCTCATCCCGCGCAGTCGATCGCCCATTAAGACTGGGCTTAACTCCCCCGCGCGCAAGAACCCACACCTCGATCGCGTCTCTTCGCCCATACGCGGATCCGTCGTCGAGGAACCCGAGTCCACGGTAACGCGAAGGCTCGACTTCGGTCACAACCACGGAGGAGGCAGGATTAAACCGAATGGCGTTAATGGCACCTTCCGCGAGGAGGATGAGGACGAAGAGGATGAAGAGGATGATGTGGACGACAATACAAACAACACTGTCCTACACCAGCCCGACGACGAGGACGAGGACGTAGATCATTCGGATCTCTTGGAGGAATCTCTACAAATGGTCGAGGCCATGGCTGGAGGCACACCTACACCCGAACCAGAATCACCACTTGTCGACGAGGAGCCGGTCATCCGTCAGAGCGCTACCAAGAAGAAGGGTCGTGGAAGGCCGGCAAAGGTTGCGCCTAAACTAATCGCACAGGACCCTCCCGAGGAGCTGTCAGTAGTTGAGGACTCGACAACCAAGAAGCGAAGAGGACGGCCACCAAAGAAAGACGCCAAACCGAAAGAACCCACATCGGCTCAAACCTCTAAGAAACGACCGGCCCCGCGGACATCAATGGGGAGTGAGCAGGATGACAACGAGGTATCGGAGCAAGAGGAGGTTGCGCCGCTACCCAAGAAGCAACGGACCGTGCAGCCCAAGCCCTCAAAACCACAACCAGCCAAGCCTGCTCCCGCAAAAGCAGCAGCCCCCAACCCTGCGTCAAAACCTCGAGGCAAGCCTGGACGAAAACCCAAGGTCCCGCTTATCGAGGAGGAGGGCGATGTTGGCGAGACGTCATTTGCAGCTCTCCAGCGCGGTCCGCCCATGCCCAAATCTCGTGGTCTTGTATCTGTCCGCCGTGAGGCTGATGTGATGAAGCAGACGAGGTCTGGTAGACTCTCGTATAAGCCGTTGAGCTTTTGGAGAGGCGAGCAGGCCGTCCATGAAGAAGAGCCGGTCGACAATATGTTTGCCAGGGATCGCTTCGTCATGTCCACCATCAAGGAAGTCATCCGCGTCCCTGAGGAACTTCCCCCGTCAAAGCGCGCCCCCCGGAGCAAGGCACAGTCCAAGGCCAAGTCCAAACAGCAGCCTGTTCATGTCGAGGAGGAACTCGAGGAGTGGGAGATCAGTCCCGGTACCGTCACCGGCGAGGTCATCCTGTGGGAGCCGGAGCACGAGCTACAACCGCCGACCGACGAGGAGCCCGTCGAGGTGGCGGACGAGCGCGTGGCCGTGTCCGCCGACGCCATCCAGACCCGCGATATCCGCGATGCCACTTTCCGCTTCGCCAAGACGCTGACCACACCCTTTATGGGCGCTGGTGTCGTCGACCTGCCGCCCGGCGCGGAGAAGAGGCCCAAGAACTCACGCAAAATGCACATGGTATTCTTTGTTCATTACGGCAAGGTTCTCGTCACCGTCAACGAGGCTGAGTTCCGTATAAGCGCTGGTGGCATGTGGTTCGTTCCCAGAGGTATGTCATGTCTCCCCTCCACCCCCTAACGACAAGAGAACGAATGTGGCTGACCGCAATTTGATACAGGAAATTACTACAGCATCACAAACGACTACGACAACCCTTCGCGCATATTCTTCTCTCAAGCATGCGAGATCTCGAGCCAATTCTTTGACCCCGACCAGTCTCAAAACTCCACAATGGCCCTCAGTTAATAGTCCTTCAGGGGCCGAATGTTTCGACTTTCCATGTTTGCATGTGAAGGCGCGCTTGTGTACATATCCATCCAGAACTTCCTTCATTTATTTCGCATGGCGATGCTGGATGGGAGCTCTTTTGTTGGTTTTATTTCATCGTGGTGGAGTTTCTGGGCTGGTCCTCGTGCCAGTTGGCTGGCTCTCGGTTGGCAATCGAGATTGACAAGGAGAACGATTGAAATCTGGCTGAACATGGGTCAGTTTGGTCGAGTGGGGTTATGATTTATGTTACGTATGGGAGGCTTAAGTTGTATACCATTCATGGAAGAGAGATGTGTCATTTAGACTGATTTGGTCTTTTGTGATTCTCCTAGCGGCTGCCTTGAACGGACACGATTTTGGACTGGGAGGATACCATGAATGAAAAAAAGGGGAATTCGTTGTCTTATTGAGATGGGTATCTACCACAACCTCGTTGTACATGAAGCCTTTTCGTGGCTGCTATCAATACATGCCATCTAATCCAACATTTTTACGCCCGTGCATGTGAGCATCGTAGATGGAAGACACTTATGGCCCATTCATAACTACCACAAACACCACGACACTTCTTCCTCCCTTACCCCTATAGCACTTTTTAGTATTCCTCGTTCAAAATCTTCTTCAGCTGCACCGTCTCCTTGTCCCATTGGTCAATCTTGACCTGGCTGGCCTGGAGCTTGCCAAGGAGATAGGTGATTCGGCCAGCCGTCTCGCCCGTTTGGCGCGGCAAGGTTCCCAGCAAGGCGAGCTCGGTTTCGACCTTGTCGATAGAGCGAGCCTCGGCCTTGGACATATCAGTGATGATGTCTAGATCCATCTTAGCGCGGAGGACCCGATCACGCAGCAGCACGGCGAAGGCGGTCCGGTGCAAGGGCTTGCCGGGGGTGATGAGCTCAGGTCTGCCTTGTTTGGTGCGGACAGTGATCAGTTCGGCGCTGGCGAGGCTGTCAAGAGCCGCCTCAGCGTCGACGGTGGAGGAAGAAGAAGCGAATGGGCCGGACAGTAGAACCTGGTTATAGCGTAAGGATGGAGTCTCGGCAAGTGACTTGATGATGTGCCAGGCTTGCTGGGAAGACCACTTCTTGCTCTCGACATCCGTGCCCTTGCCGAGAAGGAACATGCGAACGACATCCGTGGCTGTCTCGTCGACAATCTCATCGACTGCTTGTCTGGGCGTCTGGCCAGTCCGGAGGCGGCGGGCGAGGAACTCGAGGTCGGTAAGTCGGCCACCAAGAGTGCTGATACACTGATCTAGCTGTGCTAGGTCAAGGCGTCGCACTGACGTCTTGGTTTTATCTTCCTCTGGCTTGTTCTCCTCGTCGGCGATCTGGTCCTTGAGGCGGCTGAGGACAAAATTCTTGGCTACATCTGGCGCGAGGTCACCCAGCGAGACAGTGCGGAACAGGCGATCGGGGAGTGCCTTGGCTAAGGGTTTGGAGTATGCTGAGTCGGTGGTAAGGAAGATGACGTGGGCGACATTGTTCTGGACAACAGACGCGGCCCACTCGGCAATCTTGTCATATACGAGTCCGTTCTCTTCGTTCTTGTGGAGAAAGTTGTCAATGACGACGACGGGCCTGCGTTCAGGGTGGGCTTCGAGGTAGGCGTCATCTGCCAGTTTGGCATCACTGTCTTTACTTGAACGCTCGGAGACGGCGACTCCCTTGAGAGCGGATGTGGTAGTCTGCAGGATCTTGACGAGCTGCGACTCGAGTGTTTCAGAGAAGCCGACCTTGACGCCGGTAGTACTCTGAACGGCGAGGTCGATCATGCTGCTCATGCTGTTAGCCCATGAGAAAATAGGGCGGTATCCAACAGCGGCGGCGAGTCTCTTGATGGTGCCAGCTTCCCCTCTAGCATCGACAATGGGCCGGCAGTCAATCTTGAGAACATTCTTACGTCCCTCCAACGACTGGTCCATGATCATTTCAACCTTTCCTGAGCCCTTGGGACCTGTGACAACAATGAAGGTGTCGGACGTCTCATAGAGCCAGGAGTGAACCTGATCGATGACTTCGCGCCGGTGTTTCCAGACAGTACCGAGACCATCGTTGTGATCCTTCTTGTTCCCAAGAGAGAAGTTGCCTGTCTGCTTCTTGAACCACTTGTATATCTTGGAGTCCTTGAAATTGAGGGAGTGCTGGATATGGAGCTTGATGAAGAACTCGCGGATGGGGTCAAAGATGACTACCGAAAGACCGGCGAGCAGGGCAGCAATGATGGGTAGGACAATTCGAGAGTGGCTACTCAGCCAGTTCCAAATGCTGTGGGCTTTGACACGCTTTTCGTACGACAGACGAAGTCTAGTTCCCTTTTGACCACCCCCGAGGGCCTCATTGACGATAAAGCCGTGCATGCAGTTGCGAGCCATGATTGAATCCCTGATCAGGGGGAACCCTACGTGAGCGTACCTCGGGGTGACCTTGGAGTCGGTGGGCTGTGGCAAAATATCGGCGATCTTGCCGTATTTGCGGAATAGGGTGTAGAGCGTCTCCTCGGGGAGCTCCTCAGGGCTAACTCCAGGACTAGGGGGTACAAACTCGATCTTGAGGAGGCTGGTGGGATAACGATAAAGATCCTCAAGCCACGGAGAGCCTTGCACGAGGCGGGCCGTGACACCACGCAAGCTGTGCCATGGCTTGATAGGATGGTCTGCCAGTCTCTTGATCAAAGTTGCTGGGTAGTGCCATATTAGAATACTGTCAGAGAAAGGCATGGCCCAGGGCGCATGTACATACCCTCAATTTCAGCAGGGTCAATAGTGGCGTCGTAACTGAACTTGACATAGGCGCCACCGTCCTTCAGGCGCGGCAAGATTTCTGTCACTTTGATGGGTAAATCTTCTGGAATTGCCGTCTTGACGAGACGAATCGGGTCCATGATACCCAGGGAGGAGCTCTCAAAGCGCTTGAGTAGGTCGGCGACATCATAATCTGTTTTCCATAGCCAGGCGAGAACGCCGCTGAGCCTGAGGGGGAAGATGTCTGGGGGTGTATATTAGCCAATAATGCATATAGAGTGGTCTAACTGGGCGGGCTGACTATCGAAGAACAGGATGGACTCATTGGTAGAGACTGCAATGTGCCCGCTCTTGTCGCCGTCTGCCTCGGGTGAAGGCGAGGGTGTGGCCGGGGGTGTGGCCGGGGGAGTGGCCGTGGGATCGAGTGCCGTCGTGCTCTCCCAGGCACGTCCAGCGACTCCAATCCGAGAGATGGCCGTCTTCTCGTTGCGGTAGCGGATGAGGGAGGTTGCTCTCAAGCCCAAGGCAAGGGAGGACGTGCACGATGAAGCTGAAGCTGAAAAGA
Organism: Cylindrodendrum hubeiense; assembly: GCA_014621425.1. Lineage (NCBI taxonomy): Eukaryota > Fungi > Ascomycota > Sordariomycetes > Hypocreales > Nectriaceae > Cylindrodendrum > Cylindrodendrum hubeiense. Next base: position 39,432 of record JAANBB010000371.1, read on the forward strand.
GCGGGCGACGCCCTGCGAGGAGCGCCAGGCCTCGTCTGGAAATCATGGCGAGAGGAGCCCAACTGCGCGCATGCTGCGAATGAAGAACCGATGCGTGGCCACCTCTACAGCAGTATGCGTCGTCGCGAGAGAGTGAGCAAAGATAGGTAGATGGCAGGTTTGGAAGGTTGGAGGGTTGGTAAGAGGATTGGCAGAGCTGGATGAACTTCCTCGGTTCACCAAATGAGGTCATCCATCATCAGACAACCAGGAGCTAGGCGGGCTGTGGGCTGTAGCCGCGACCCCACCCGAAATGGAAGGGAGCTCATGAACAGCCGGAAACCCAACCATTGGCATTCCGCTTCCCGCTTCCCTGTTACTAGGTACCCGGGTAACCAATCTGGTGAGCTTCCAAGGCAAAGGTTCTCAAGATGTAGTACATTATAAAGAACAAATTGTGGAACTCGATGTCATTTTCCTTTGAATGGTTGCGTTGCGTAACTAACTCCTGCGCACTCTACTGGGGACTTGCTTGTAGAGCTATTCGCTGCGTCGCACATGACAGGACAGGCACCAAGGCCAACACGCCTCACAGTATCTACCTCAGGTAGGTAGATCAACTCACACAACATCAATTACACCCAATTTTCTCTACAGGAACCACTCTCCAATTCACCAAAAACAATCCACCAGCATCCCACCATCAAGTGAAGCCAACCAACTCAACCACCCCTACCTCAATGCGGATGATCCTCGCCCATCTTTCCCCACGGCGATCCGGCAGATCCATTCTCCCGACGCAACCCGCCGTCACCACCACTCAGACACTGCGCGCGCGCATCCAAGAAAAAGAAGACGACCGAGCCTAACGAAGGAGGGTGCAATACCACTTCCATTGGACCGCGCCTGCATCTGCATCTGCATTCATCACGAGACGAATCCTTTCGCATCCCCCTCCTGATACGACTACCACGGCTTTCCCCGCGCTGGGCGACCGTCTTCTCTTTTCCTCTTTTCATCTCTGCGCCTTCGCTTACAGAGTCGCCGTCAGCCCCGCGACATCCAGTTGACACCAATTGACCGAACCATACAATACAACTACACACCCGCACACCTCATAACCGTCACAATGGCCTGGCTCTGGGCTTCCTCAACTCCCATCGAAAAGGCTCCCGGGCCCGCCGACAAGGAATCAGCCCCTCCATCCACAGCCTCAGCCTCTACCTCAACTTCTACCCCATCCTCTTCACCCTCCTCGACTTCGACATCCGACCTATCCACCGACCCCGAGATCCAAAAGTTCCTCGACCTC
>JAANBB010000372.1:0-40547 GCA_014621425.1 Cylindrodendrum hubeiense
CATTCATCCATTCATCCATCCGTCCACGCTGACTGGATCGGCATGTCTTCGGACTAGGGGATCTTGCTTCCCCCGGCAAATTCTCTGCAGCAGGTCAATCCGGATGCCCATCATCCATGCCTGTCGTTGGTGTTGAGACCAGTCGTGGTGAGGACGGGTGGTAGTCTACGGAGGTTGGCCACCCCTCCTCCGATCTACCCTCGGCAGGTGCGATCTGTCTTTGACCTACGTCGCGTACGTGGGAGAAGAGGGCCTGCGGTATGGCGCGACGTATTTTACGTACGACATAGAGAAGTTAGAAACAGCTGGCGACGTAATTTACGTACTATGGTACGACGTATGTAAACGACAGCTTGAATATGCCATGGCGTAATTTACGTACGAAGTAGGTAACAAGACATCATGCAACTCGTCCACCAAGGGTGCGACACCGTAACACGCTATGTTAGTGCAGCAGTGATTGGAAGGTACGGAGGGAAGGTTCCCGTATCCTGGTGCCTGCCTTCCGACGTGAGTTCCGACGTGATGATTTTCTCCCACCTCGGATCGTCTATCCATTGCTGACCGAAACAACATGTTGAGGCCACCCACTTCTCTTCACCGACTCGCTAAATCAGGGCACCGCAGTATGTTCCTGGAGTAGGTAATCAAACCCTCTCCCGTCATTGCCTGATTCTGATCCTTTTACCACGGCCTGGCGTGACAATGCCGCTGAACAACAGGCCCTCACCGAGCGGTCAGAGTCAGTCAATTTCGCCTGTGGATACTCCGTACACAATAAGCAGCTTCCGATGTGATGTGTCTTTCAGCCGTCCCCTGCCTGGCCCGTCTCTCCTCGGGGCCCCGTGTTCGCACTCCATGCTCGCTTCTCCCCGCCAGATCGGCTGCAGCGACAAGTGAGAAATAGATGATCTCGTTCCGGGCCAATCAACTGCCGCTTATTTCCGCGTCGCTTTCGCATCTATCTCCTATCCGCCGTTGGCTTGAATGGTTTGCAACACAGTTCGTGTAAGAGAAATCCGGCCGAGGGAACGGAGACTTCGCCGCCATCAAGGAGCCAGCCATCCACGACAGCACCCCACATAGAGCTGCAGCCACGGCCAGGGTGTTGCTGGGCATCCGTGCGACGCCGCCTGGAACGTTAAACCTAATACGCATGGGTGACCTCGACATCCAACTTGCGACACCAATCACGGCCCGTCATTTTCAAAGCCAGCGCCGCCGATGTCGCGCCTGTCCCCAACCCCGAAGGATGAGCCATGTGCTGCGCTCGCCCGGGGGGGGCCTTTGACGTACAGGTGCTGCGCGGGGGAGCTAGATGCGCCTATGATTCGTCCGCAACTCAATCTCCATGGTCCATCAGCCTGCAACTGGAGACGACCTCTCCGAAAAGCTGGATGCCTATCAGCGCCGGTGGTGGGATTCCAGCGAGTCACGGCCCAAGATGTGTGCCCTACGCCTCGGAATCCCCACGACATCCCTACGACATGCACCAGACACGCACCGGGCATGTGCTACGGGACTCGCTCGCTTGCACACCTGCCTTAGATTCAAAGAAGCTTCCATTCACCAGGGGATATCCGGTCAGCACAGCACTGTCAGGCTAGGGTTTGTCAGTGAAACAGGGTTTTGGGGCTGCAGACGAGAGGTGTTGGTCCTCGGATTTATTCTTGCCTTGCATCGTCCGCGTTTCTGACGGAGCCTCGACGGCGGCCAGCGTCATTGACAGACGACACGGTGTCGCAGCTTATGAAATGGGTCCCTCGCCGTCGCCTCACCTGGCGGAACTTCGGCCAAAAGCACCTAACAAGCCGAGCATCCACCTCGGACTACTGGCGCGAGAAGCAGACCACTCGTACCGGTGTGATTATTAGGGATCCAACCAGAGGTAGAGCCCAGATGGGCCACGCCCGGATTTCTTCCAGGCCTGCCATGGCGCATGAAAGCCAGGCAGCCAGGGTTTCTAGAGGCTGCTTTTTCCCTGCCAGCTTAGCCTTGGAGGCTGGCAAGCAAACTGACGCCGGACAAGTCTGCCATCTCACACCATTATCGCACAGTCACAACATGGACATCAAAAATTGGGGGGCGCGGCCAATCAGCGTCGCGGTTTTGAGATGTCTCCCTTATCTCGCTCCAACCAGCGCTGCCCGTCCCGTCCTAGCCCGCCTCTTCGTGCCTCTTTACACTAAAACGGAAGAAGCTCGTGCCGGGGACTCATCGGTAACCAGGGTGCAGATCGCCTAGTGGGATTTAGTCTGCGCCATCGCACAGATGCACCTGTCTCACCACGGGTTCGGGAGTCCTGCGCAGGCGCGGTGCTGCCCTGCCCTGCAACGTCCTGCGAGTTTCTTGTGCAGGAAGACGTCACTTCTTTGGGAAATTTGAACCGACAAAGGCGATTCGTTCATCAAAGATGGGGTTGAGATGAGGGTTGCGTCTCCCTGTCTGGGTTAGGCCTGCTACGCCCCAGCGCTTGTTGGTATGTTGTGCACGAGTCGACGGATAATTATTTAGCAAACATCCATCGCATGCCTGTTCATAATCCAAACGTCTCCAGAACATATGTTGTCTCCCTGGGGCAGGCATCTGGCTCGTTAAACCGGATCTCGTCCCTACTGCCCCGAGCTTCGTATATATGGTTCTACCGAGCTCTCGATCACTCGATCCAGGCGGCGTTCGCCCTCCGCCGGCCACGGGGCGCCATGGGGATGACCTGGGGATGACCTGGAGATGGTCTGGGGCATCATGACAACTTCCGGAGCCCCATATCCTCCACAGCGTGTCCATTCTTTCCCGCAGTCCGTGAGTTGCTTGCGTCGTTCTCCCTAGCGTCCTGCTGGGGTCTTATCTCTGTCTTCTACGTTTTGCAGAAACGGCGCCCGCTCAATGCCTAGATAAGCGCAAATCAACTCGAGGCATTATAAATATAAAGGGAGCGACTGCTCGAGCGGAGCCCGTCCAAAGTGGAGGATGTTGAATTCGGGCAATTGCGAGCGGCCGAGGTCGGCCGTGCTAACGTCGAGTTGCATTTGAATGGATGTTACGGAGGTGCGGAGCCGACTCGACTGAGGACCGCAGCTCAGAGCTCAGCCGCTCTCTGAATTCCGGACCCAGCGCCGTTTCCTCGTTACGCGGACCTCGGCGGCACCCACGCCCGACTGCCCGACTGCCCGCCTCACTGCATCGCATTGCCCAACCTGCATTCTCCGAGACCGCCGATCCCGAATTCTCCCGACATCCTCCCACCGTCCAACGTTACTCTTAACCCCGACCCCCTACAGAATGGCCCTGGCCGTTTGCAGAAGGACCTAGCGCGGGAGCGGGAGCGTGGCTGCAGGAGGCAGGAGAGTCGAGCGACAAGGCGGCACAACCACTGAGCGTATTCACTTACCTCACAAAATGAATAACTATTCCGCCGTTTGCAAACGGCCTGCGCGGCGGTGGCAACAACTCCTTGTCCTTGGCCCAAAGCGGTGAGGGACCTGCAATTTCAGAGACAAGAAGCGGGAGACCGTTGCCTCACCTTCATTTCCGCGAAACAGCAGACCATCGCCAGCACGTAGCATTCTGGACTCGCCCCTCAGCTCTCGCCCCTCAACTCTCGCCCCCCAGCACCTTCGGCAAACGACACTGATCGCCGAGCCGCTCCAGCCGCTGCAACATGCTTTGCCCCCGTTCGGAGAAAAGTCCTAGCTAGGCCCAGTGCTCTTTCCAAACCCCATCATCGTAGCTATTCCATCGGTCGACCAATGCGGGACTCTAGCATTGAGATTACAGACTTCTGGACAAAGTCATGACGGGCTTTCAGTGTACACCATGTTTTCGACAGGGGGCCATCGTGGCTCGCGGCTAATACGCGCGGCCCCGCGCCTATCGCGTGACGTGCCCCGCAGCTTGTTGTCCTGAAGGTACCCCGGCGCCCATTACGAAACCACAACCTCATCCACGCGTATGCCGCTGAACGCGTGCTGGAGCTAGCCAAATGTTCACCACACTTCCAGATTTTACCCCGCGAGATGTATGGCCCCTTCGGCATCGCATCTGGCACCGTTCACCATCTGACACTCCTATAGTCGCATTCCTTATGGTATAGGTCCTCTCGCAACCCCTTCACTCCGCCAGGACCTCTCGACAACCATCACCACGGAGACCCTCACAGCCATCACCATGGCAGTAATCACTCGCGCCAGCGTGGCCAAGCTCTCGAGCGCTCTGCCCTTGCACGCCTTGCCGCAGATGAGCAGTATATGCAACGGAGACGGCTGAATGTTCAAAACTACGGCAGCGGCTGGCTAAGACCCCCCGGTGTTCCGAAGACACTACATCAAATGCGTGAGGAGAAACGAGAACAAGATGAGCACCAGGAAGCCATGCGTCGGGAACAACTGGCACAGGAACTAGCAGAAGCTGAGGCTGAGGCCGCGCCGGAGGATGGAGTGATGGACGACGTCCAGTTGGATGGCGCACAAGACCTCGACGACGATATTCCAGATGCCGATGATGAGTTTGGATTGCACGACGATGACGACGATGATGAAGACGACGAGGAGGAGGATCTTGATGAGGAGGAGGAGGGTGAAGCTGAGGAAGATGCAGACGAGTCCGTTTTGAGAGAGGAGAGACAAAACGACCTCATGGCTTCACGCATGAGGATGAATGACGATGCTTTCCGAGAAGCCCTCGCCCGCGGCGACCCCGACGGAGATGGCATCTACGGCGGAGAAGAGGAGATTGAAGAAGAGGAGCAGGGTCACATGTTAGACGAGGAAGACTTCGTCCAAGAGGGAACCGACGACGGTCTAGGTGTGGACATGGACGCAGATCTTGACGACGACATTCCCGAAGCCGAGAGCGGAGGCTACGAGCACACCGACTCCGAGGCTGAGTTTACAAGTAGCAGTAGTGAAGAGGAGCAGAGTGACGACGAAGATGACGCCGACATAAGCTTCGCACCTCGCTCCGCGGCCCTGGCACCGCCGCAGTCCCCAACCCTCCAAGGCCGCTCGAGCATTGGCCGTCCCAGCATGGACCTAAGCAATCTCCTCTCCCAGGATGGCAGCAGCTTCATGGAGAGCAGCCCTGCAGGCCGCCGCGCCCGCTAGTAACGACGTGTACGACATAGACCCGGAAGGCATCCCATAGAACAGTGTTCAATATACCCATCACATTTTCTCGGTTATTATTAAAATCAAGTACCAACCCCGTGTCTGTCCCATATATCAAAAGAACCAAATACCAAACCATGCATGTGGTATTTCATGATGGGATGGGTAGAGTGGATGAATAGGGTAGAGACAACAACTGTTATTCAAATATGAGATTCAATCGCTGCTATATACCGGAGGTATAGTGAACCCAGATTAAGCAGCACCTTCAAACCCCAGCAAGAAATCCAGTAAAAAAGGTCCTTCACAGAATGTACCAAGGATTTATTGGTCATCTCGTGCGGCCCATTAAACCAGCAGAATACTCTCCCTGGCGACCCTGATACAGCCACTACAAACTTACATCGCCCACTTTATGCCACACAGAAAGCCATAGTGAACAGCAAAGGCATGGTGGCTAAACCAGGTGACCTGAAGCAATATCTAAAATCCACCATTAAGACCCCTTTCTGCAGAAGCCCCGAAGGGGGACGGATGGTTAGAACCGCCTTGTATCATTTCCCATTTACTCAACGGAAACTAACTGATTAATATCAGCACGCACATATCCCATCACAACAATGCGCACAAACACGGTATTGTCCAGTCTACTAATCGTCCTAGGTCGAGTATCAATCAAATTCTCATACTTTTTAAAATGCTCGACACCCAGAGGATGATAGGAACAGCAGTAAGGCCAGTACCACCACCTAGCAATTATCTCTACCATCCCCGAGAAGCAGAGGATCAGAGATGCCGAACAGGAAGGATTGGAGGATGTCCCAGTTCACACGGGAATTAGAATAGGGAGGCAATCGATGTTGTACACTCATTACTATGCACTCAGGGGATGAGGTATGAACCAAACGATGGAAGGTGGATGACATGCATCCCGCCAGCTTAATTAGTAGAATGAACTAGAGGACGTGCTATTCATGTTTACAACACCCAATGAACCGAGCATGGATTGCTCTGATGGCGTGTCAAGACGAGGTCAGAGTACACACGAACGAGGGCTGGCGTTGGAAAGATCAGACTCAGGGCCGTAATATAACCATGAACCGTCTTTGCCGGCAATTAATATAAATAAAGTGTCCCAAACCCCTGTCTGTTGTTTATATCAAAAGAAACAAATGCCAAACATAACATGCGCGTGGCGGACAATGCTAATATTACAATCTTTGTACGGTGACAGAACGTCTGTGTCGTGCTTTTCCTCCTAGGGCGCAGCCCCTGATCCCGTATTATCATATGCAAAGAAGCGGTTGGGAAAAATGGTCAAAACTCCCGTCCCAACGCCGTTCGAAAATGCATCCATAATGCCAACGATCGTCTCTTCCTGCCTCTGTCGAGGTGTTCGCTCCACTCCAGGATATGCTCCTGTCCATTCATCTAGGCCGCGTTCCTCTTGATTCTCGTTTCGATGGGTCTCCGAGGTGATGCTGGATCTTCGGTCGTCTCGAGCGCGTCCAAGCGTGTATGTTGCGTGTCGTTGTGATTGTGTGGTTTAGAACAACCAGACGTAAAGGAAGAGCATGATGACGGCGGAAAAGAAGGCAATCCAGACCTTCCAGCTGACGCCAGTGCGTTCGGCCATCACCAGCATGCGGTTCATGGTGCCGCGGAGGCGTAGGCGGGTCGAGTCGAAGGAGTCGTTCATCTTCTCGGCAAGGGCGGATGAGTCGCGGATCTCGTCACCAATAGCAACTGTCATCTATACGGAAGCCTGGTCAGTTGTTGTTCTCCTTAAACATGTTCAGCAGTCCCAGAGTCCCGTTATCGCAAGAGCCTCCTCGCTGGTGGCCCTGGTTGTACTGTCGCGTGGTGGGTGACGACAAGGGGTAAACTCACAGTCTTCAAGATCTTGACCTTGCCGAGGATGCCTTCGACATGCGCGTCATTCTGACTCTCCAGCTCGTTCAACACCGCATCGCTATACTGGCCCCTGCGATTCGGCGTCGCAGGTCGAAAGGCCTTGGCACCGTTGGCATCGAGGCCGCCATTGCTTCCCGGCGCCCCATAGCCCCCATATCCATAGCCGCGGCTCGGGCTCGCGCTGACGGGTCGCCGCGCCCCATCCCCTGTGTAACCGTCGAAGAGCGCACTGCGCGAGTCGCGCTGGTGCAGAGACGACGCGCCGAACCTATTGACCGCCTGGTGGTTAGTCGGATGTGCTGTCGTCGGCGGTGACGTACAGGAGGGGAGACGGAGACGGAGACGCTAGGGGACGTACCTTTGCGCCATGGCCGGGCGAAACGTTTGGTCAGTGGGAGATGATGGGAGATGGGCGGACCAGACCAGGGAGGAGCAGGTGAATAGGAAGTGAGAGGATGAGTGGGATTTCGAGGGTGCTCGCGAATCTGCAGTTTTGGGTTGGGATAAGGAAGACAGGTATCGACACGAAACCCTGTCGTTTTCCGAACAGGCTAGGTGTTCGCTCAGAGTTCTGATGGGCCGCCATGATCCATTATTAGGGGGGAGGGGCGCTCAGGGAGGGGTGTACCCGGGCAGTCACCAGTACGGGAGGTACCTTGTCTCACTGCCTTACCGCCTCGTGTCCGAGGTACCTATCGTCAGTGCTCATCCTGGCCATGCCGACCGCAGGGACGCTGGTCCAATGGCATCGAGGCCAACGCCACCAGGCCTTGACGGACGGAATTGGGGCATGGAACGCGCCTGGACCGCCGTGGACTTTTCAAGGTCCGAGTCCGTAGCGATGGGACAGGATGCGTGCGTTTGGCCCTGGGCGGCTCGGTTGTGCGAGGATGAGACCGCTGAAAAGGATGCTGCAGGGAGGGGCCGCTCGAAAGCGGCATGGCCAATTTGTCGCGGGGTTGCAACCATTCACGGTCGTGCACGGCACTCACACTGCACTGCACGACACTACCTTCAAAGGGATTCGTCAGGCTATGCGTCTCGTCGAATCAAGGTGCTTGCATCTGTTGTGTATGCCTTTCAATTGCTCTCGTTGCATATTACAGATACCAAGCTTAAGTACCTATGCAAAGCAGGTAGTCCTAGAGGTGGCCGATGATATCCACGTCTGGGGTATCCGCCTAGATCCCAATCCCGGACCCGAGCAAGACGGCATCCATCATTGCAGTTCCATGCGTTTTGTGTACCAGTTCATAATGCCATGCTTTCATCCAGCAAACTGCGCATGCATGCTTGCTGTCATCAAATTCCATCTGACTCTCTAGCCAGACATCGCCGTGTCCTCATCCGGGGGGTGGAAGTCCTCATCCTCTTCCTCGTCGTAGTCCTCCTCGGGTTGTTCCTCGGCGGCCTTGGCGAAATCGATGGTCTGGCCGCGAGTGCGGCGCCCGCCATCGACAATGTTGTTCAGGTCAATCTCCTCCAAGCCGTCCTCTTCTATACCTGGTGGTTAGCTAAGGTGCACAGTTTAAGAGATGCAGAGAGGCGCATACCGGGCTCAGGAACCTTAAAGTCTCATGTTAGCAACTGTTCAGACGCAAATCACAACGGGGTTTCAACCAACCTCATCATCATCCTCATCATCATCATCATCGTCCTCATCCTCGTCCATGGCAGCGTCCTCGGCAGGGAAGTCGGCAGTAGCCTTGCCCTTACCCTTGCTCTCGGCAAAGGCCTCCTCGTTGGACTGGGGGATGGTGGTGCCGTTGTCAGCCATCTTAGCGGTGTGAAGAAGACTTGCTGTGGGGAAGAAGTCGAGGGAGGACGTTGTGGGGTTTTGCGGAGAGAAGAATTGGGAGGTGGTTATGCAAGAGTGAGAGTGAAGATGCAGCTCGAAATGGGGGTGAGCTCCAGGTGAATTGGGGGACCGGCGCTTGCGACCAGCTTTTAAAGAAGGCGCATGCGACGCCCAGCCGATCTTCTCATAGCAACCACTCTAGTCCCGATATGGGCTAGCGCGATGTGAGCACTGTGCTTTTTCAGCAGTCACATGCCCAGGCACGTGAACGTGAGTGTCAGTTGACAAAGGGAGTTGCAAGAACCAAGGCCAACAACAATGGACTAATAAATGGCATTATTCTAGAGATAATCATTATGTCTCCAGATCTCCGGACACGCTAGACATCAAGTGGGGCTTGCGGGATGTTCAGCCAAGATACCTCAGCATCTATCACATTCACGCTCAACTCCATTCCTAACCTGCCGACCCCCAACCACTCAATAAGGATGGTAAATGGTAGAAAATGCCAATGCCATAGCGTCAGAAAGTCGGCCCATGTCATGTCCTTGTTGCATCGGTCCTCAAATCAGCCTGGTTAAGACGCCCGTTCCATCCATCAAACCGCTGTGTGAGCAATGAAAATTCACGACGAGCTTTCGCATCCAGTCTCGCACTAAAAGAGAAGACGTGGTCTCAACTGTATTCGATTAAGGCTGTTGAAATGCAAGTCTATTTGTCGCCACCTCCGGCCATGGACATGACCACCACAATACCAATAACCCACCAGTACCTATACCATCGTTAGCATTACGCTCTGTAATCAAGAGATTATGAAACTTACTTCTGCAGGAGTGATTTCTCTGGCTCCTCTCCCACCTTCTTTCCCTCGGGCGACAGTACCACCGGCTTGTTCAACTCCGGCTGCTTCCCCTTAGTCGCCGTCAACACCACCACCTGAGGCCCAAAGTCGCGCGTCTGGCCCGCGTCAATCTGCACACCCTTGTACGCTGCGCTGCGCACCTCGCCTTGCTCGTCCACCGACAGCAAGATGTTAGGCGCGTAGCCCTTGTCGAAGTTATCCACACTCGCGGCCGTGGTGCCGGAGACCCATCGCCCTGACTTGGAGTCGTAGAGGCCGATGCGCACGAGAGTCGCACCCTCAGGCAGCTCGGGGGCTTCGTAGGAGATGACTTGTGACGAAGAGGTGGCGGCCGGGTCGTAGGTGACTTCGGCGAGCGGCTGGGGGTCGGGTGTTGAGGCGTGGATAGGTTGGATGTAGATTTGGGCGGTGCGCTGTTCGGCAGCGACGAGCGCCGCCGCGCAAAGGCTAGAGAGTAGAGTCGTGAACCTCATTGTGAAATGCTGCCGGATTGACCGTGGCTTTTCACTCGTGGATGGGATGGGACTGGACAGGTCGCAGCGTCGATGATGGAAGACACCTGGGCCTGAAGCTATGTTGCGGTAGAACTTCGGCTAAACTACCCGACCCCCGACATAAGTCGACTCCGAGGAGGTGACCGCAATTGAGCATTCACTTTGAGCGGAGAATGGATATCAGTTTCCAAAACGTTAATTGTTATGCTTGATGCTTGAGTCTAGGTGATTCTGCCTCCCGTATTTGTGTGAACAGATGCTCCTTTGCTCTAACTTGTGATGCTGTCCAATTCAATTCAAATATCGCCCCAGTTCCATACGCCGGTTATGTGCTGTCATGCAAGATCCACTACAGTCCCTCTGTAGTGGTATCCATTCTCTTCGAGTCTCGCCGGAATAGCCAGTAGCAGTCCACTGGCTGACCGTACCTTAGGCCGAACAAGCCATGTCTAGTATGCCGTTCTCGCCAGGCCCAAGGGTATATTCATGTTTATTGTTGTTCTCCGTCAGGATTGCCTGCCTCTTGATTCGCCTCCACGTCCCCGTCACCCACTGATTCATCGGCTTCCAATTCATACCCTGGGGTACGTTCGACTAAGCCCTTGTAATAGGCAACCAAGACCTCTGGATTCGGGACAATCTTCCAATCCACTCGGTAGAGGAACTCGAGTTCTAATAGTTTCAGCTCAGCTAATCGGACTCCGCCTACTCGCGCGTATGTGGTGTTGTTCCAGAACGAGTCGGAAAGTCCCTTGGCGGCGACGGTGGCAGCGGTGATGAGAAACCGGTGGACCGTCAATGTGTTTATGGTGAATGCCGGGTAGAGCGCGCACAATCGATCGATGTAGTAGACCATGGCAAGCAGCAGCGGTGGGATTAGGGTAGCATGCTTAGCCAGGCGGTGTAAATAATCTCGTACTGATATCCCTGGGGCAGTCCTATGATGCAAGTCAGTTGGGCCCAGCGTCAAAGTAATCGTCGTTCATGCGGTACCTTGAGTGAAAGCGTGTCAGGCCGCCATTAGAATTCCTGATCGCGTCGTTGGTGGCTATCAATTCACCCAACATATGCGCAATCAGTTCGACCATATCCTCGACAGGACAAAACTCATATTGTAGTGGCAGGGTTTTGGGGGGAGGCGATTCGGGCTTTGGTCGCTTAGACGTCTGCTGCGGTGACGATCCGGGACTCGTAGCTTGGGCTGTGGGATGGGGTGGCGAGCTTCGTCGCTTGATGGGCGACACCCCGCTTTGCGGCACCTGACTCTCGCTCACGGCCTGGGCTTGGGAAGGTTGAGGGGGGGCCGCAGGGGGGTTTGCCACAGATGGGTGAGGGGATTTTGTCGGTTGCGCGAGAGGTTTCTGCGAGAGCGACGATGACGAACGTCTGTGTGTTTCCATCGCCGGCCCTTGAACGCCAGAGTCATTGGCGATGTACTGCCGCGGGCGCTGATGTGGTGACGAGTTCATGAGGTCGGGGGGGCACGGATCTGACCGTGATGAATGTCGTCGCCCGATCACGGTCGAAGGCTTGGAGGGGTTTGGAGGAGAGTGATGCGCATAGCGGAAGGTGCTCGGCGAGGCATTGGCGGAGGTGGACAGGATCGGTGACGTCTTCAGCATGGTCTGCGGCGCATCGTCAGGTCGTCAGGGAGTCGAGAGCGGATATTGTGGACAGGAAGGAGCTGGAGTCGGGGCTTTTTGCAGTCGAGGTTTTTGCAGTCGAGAGATTGCGGGCGGCGGTTGTGATTGCGATGGAGCGAGGACTCGACTGAGTGACTGGTTGAAGAAAGGACGGAGACTTGACGTTGCTAGATCATGGCTTGGTCGGTTTCATGCGGGCGCGAGTCTGGGCACGACACTTGGAGGAGAAGCGCTACGGACGAGAACGTTCACCGAGCAGTAACAGGCTAACAAATCAAGCGCTGGTGCGGTGCGGCCGTGCCTCGTGGTGGTGTGGTGCTCTGGTGCGTGGCTGTCAGACGCGCGCAAAGGCTCGTAGAGTTTGGATGTGGTGGGAATGGGCGGGGATGCCGGACCGCCCTTTTCTGGCAAGACGGCGCGATGGCCAAAGAGCGTTTAGGCGTTAGTTGCCCGACACAACCTGGGTTCTTGGCAGCCGCGGCAGTGTTGATGAACCAAGAGTCCAGAGCTAGAGGCCCCCTCGCCAGACCTTTCAGGGGCTCCTAGGCGGCTGCGCGCAATCCGAGAGGGAGACAAAGCGGGTTCCGTGGTGTAAGCGTTGCGTCAGGGTACATCCTACGATGTCTAGTTTTTCCCCTCGTAGACGCTCCGAGACGAGGAACTGGGGTACTCAGATTGGAAAACACGGCGTTCCAAGGGCCAATTCTCAATCCCCCATCCCCTTACCCCAGACAATCATCTCAATAGAGTTCCAGAGACGCGGTGTCCCCCAAGCTCTCGAGCCTGGTTCTGGCTCTGTTGGATTGTCGAGGGCCAGTCGATGGGCAACGTGGACGGCTGCCGGGCTGTCAGAGGCGGCATCTTCGGCGCACCTTGGGGGCGCGGCTAGCAGGGACACCCTCTGGGCGGTCATGGGACCCTTAATTCTTGCTGATTGCGCATCAGCCATGGAGGCTATGGGGCTTCCCGGGATGGAGCTTGCTACATGCTCGAGCCATCGTAGGGATAGACCGCTTCTTACATGTTCGTTCTTCGTACTACAGACGGCATGTATGCACCTAGATGAAAGCTCCCGTTCCGAAAGAATGGGTCAAAGAAGCCTGCATTGCTTCCAGAAGTTTGCACGCCCTGCCGGGTTACACAGACCACCCAGCCTCGTCTTATCAATCCTGGACTCCTGAGTGCGGCACATGGTCATGGATGTCAAAAAGTGGACCGATTCGTCGCCCGTGTGCAATAGATAAAACTTAGCTGTAGACTCCAGGCGCGGCTAAACCATTACACGTGTGCGTGCTCTATGAAGCTCATGGTCACGTCCGATGTGAGTAGAATGAATGTAGGGTAGGGAGAAGTCATGAGCCTGCGAATCGTCTTATGGCACATAAATGATCATGACAACCTTCAAGGTGCCGTCAAATCAAGGCGAGTCCACTGTAGCGGCTCATAACAGCCTTGCTATGTCTTCAACGTCGAATCACACTGGCCTGTGTCTTGGGCTTAATCGAGTTTTGCATTCATAGTACATCGATCTAAGAAAGACACCCGCGACTGCGCGTTAAAGCTCACAAATTTTGGTGACATGAGGCCATCCAATTAGCAAGATAAAGTCCGAAATGCGCATCAAACTATGAGAAAGGGCATAGTACAAGGGACTTTAGAATTATTAGGTGGTCTTAGGGTGGTGACAACACACAGGCAAATAATCGCGATCTCGACGTCTCCGCATCATCCCATAATTGCCCTTTAGGCTTCGGCTTATCAGGTGGTGCCAGTCCGATAAGCCAGCACGTGCCGTGCCGCTTCTCGGAGCCACCAAATCTTGACGTGATCGCCCTGCAACGCCGCGTCTCCAGATGACCCGTATCCACTGCATCGTTAATACTTTGACTTCCATCACGAATCCCGCCATCGCTTCCTTCGCTTGCCTTATTGTATTTAGATTGGTTGTGCCTGTTCCAGTGTCGCGAATATACTCGAATCGCTGGCGCATGGGACTTGGCGCTGGTACAGCCATCACCAGGCGTACATCCCGCTTCGAATAACCTAGTCGAACCACCATCGCAGCAGCCCTCACCCCATCTACAACCCGGCTTTCTATCGCCTTTTCTGACGCACCTGTCTTGATGGCTCGCCCACAGAGCCCTCCGATCCTATCCCAGCTACGAAGCGCCCGAACGTTGCCCGAGCAAGCTGCCGCCTTACGAGCTCTCAAGAATGAAATAGTTGGTCATATCCAGAAGAAGGAGCAGTGGATCAGCTTGGGCGTTCTTGATCCCATCGTCAGGACACTTGCAACTGCTAGGTCTCCGGCGAAGCCCAACGGGAAAGATGCACGTTTCCCTTTGGTGCAACGACACCTGTCGGAGGAGGAGAGCGTAAGGCTACAGGCACTTCAACTGGTTGCCTGCTTCGCAAATGGTACAGCTTTATGCTTGCTGGGTGCATCTCAGATACCTCATTATCACATAGACTAACGTAGTGAACAGGAGGACCTGCTTTCCTTGCCCCTCTTCACGCAGCGAGGGCGCTCCCCGCCCTGTTGGCCAACATCTCTCCCTTCACGAACGCTCCCCACTTGGTTGTCGCGGCGCTCAGGGCGTTGACAGACATTGCAGATGCCTCTGCCCTGGCCCCTACGTCATCACCGCTTGACCTCGAGTCACTGGCAGATGCCATTTTTTCGACCCAACACCTCGAATCATTTGGTGCCATGCTATCGATCTCATCTACAAACCACATCCTTCAGTCTCAGGTACCACTTGCAGCGGGCCTGATATCTCGCCTCTGCCGAGAGGACCGACATCAACATGCTTTGGCAACAGCCGGCATTCTGGATGCGCTTTCAACACGATTGGCCAGTGTTGCTGTGGCACGCGGTCACGTAGTCCCTGGTGCCGACATGGTAGCACACGCCGAGGGGCTCTTCGAAGCCTTTCCGGAACCTGCACCCAAGAGCCTAAAGCTCAGGCCAATTCTCGAGGCCATCGCAGCCATCCTCGGCGACTCCAAATACCGTACCCATCGACTTATAAACTCTCCTTCGATCCTCGCCGTCTTTCCCCCAATCAAGTTCGAGCCTACGGGCGAGACTTCGGAATCGAAGCAGGATCAGGAATATCCCGGGCTTGGGAATCCGCGACATCAGCCGTTGACTGCAATGGAATACATCCTACCCATCAATATGTCGAGAGCTTTGTCCACATCCCCCTACGGCTCTGGAGTGGTGTCGGATTCTCAATCTTCAAGCCGGTCATCTCTAAGCAAGTTTAGCTCATCAGCAATATGGGATTCGCCACGACCTCAGCCAACTGGCGCTAACCTTGACGGGGATTCGGAAGAGGTCGAAAGTCCCTTCGTTCCCTGGCTTGTGTACCTTGTAAGGTCCTCGGATGAATACGAACGACTACTCGCTTCTTCTATCCTTGCCGCTTTGATCAAGGGTGGGGTAGGAAGCAAGTCTTTGAGAGAAACAACCCTTGGGCTCCTTGTGGTGCCATTGCTCGTTGACATGATAGCCAAGAACGACAAGGACGCCTCGGACGTGGACGAACTCGATACGACTAAGCGCACGATTCTCGAACAAGCACCAGTAGTTTTGGCCCGCATGGTCGTGGACAGCGACTATCTTCAAAAGTCAGCCTACGACTGCGACGCCGTCAAGGTCCTAAGCAAGCTCTTGAAACACGCATACACCCCTGTTCAGGACACTGCACAACCCCGGTACTGGTCACCACTTCCCGATACTGAGATGGACCTTGAGAACAGCACCCCTCTTACGCAGCTCGGCGAGGATGGTCAGAACAGCCTGCTCATTCATCGACTCAAGGTGCGCGAGGGCACACTGAAGGCAATTGCGGGACTTGCGGGGGGTAATGAGGACTACAGAAAGGCTTTTCTTGCGGAAGAAATTGTTTCATATGTTGTGGAATCGCTATCCGAATTTCCGAGGAAACCCAAGACTATCAAGGAGCGGACCGACAAGGCCAGCGACCATACCACCAGACAGAGCGCCACGGCAGGATATGGCGCTAACCCTGCGGGTGTGATCATTGCCGGGTGCCACGTTGTCAGGATGTTGTCGCGTTCGGTCAGCACTCTGCGGACAGCTCTGGTCGACCATGGTGTTGCCCTGCCTGTTTTCCGGTTCATGAAGCATCCCGACGTCAATATCCAGATTGCTGCCACGGCAACCATCATCAACTTGGTTGTCGAGGTGAGCCCGGTTCGGGAGGTAAGTGGAAGACACCCCTATACCCTGTATCATGTACTGACTACCCCAGCTCCTAACTGAAAACGGCGTGATGAAAGTACTATGCGAGCATGCTCATTCCGACAACCCAGCACTTCGTCTCAATGCACTCTGGGCCCTGAAACATTTTGTTGATGCGGTGGGCCCCGAGCTCAAGAAGGCTTGCCTGGAAGAGCTTGAAACTGAGTATCTGGTGCAGCTCATCTGTAATGACACAGAGGACTCGACATTGAACGTGGCCCAGGAAAGGGATTCCTCAGGGATAGACATGGATGACGATGTCGAGATGGAGCCGTCTGATATGCCCCATCGATGGCTTTATGCGTCGAATGGGCTCGTGCGGGAATTGGACTCGTCGCAATCGACCAAGCTTCGCCAGGCGGAGGACAAGCTTGCTGCAGTTCGAGAGTCGGAACTGAACCCCGTGCGAAGAGCACGAAATGATGTTTTGGCGATCCAAGAGCAAGGTCTCAATTTCATCCAAAACTTGATTGGAAGACCAGAGGCTGGATTAGCGTCGGAGACGACAAGCGAAACGGCTGAGATGGTTGACCATTTGTTTAGCGAGCTTGGACAAGATCGCATGTTTGAGATCCTGTCGTCGAAGCTCCGGGCCAAGGTGCTCCACCCATTCTCCCGCCGAACTCCGGTGGCCGGCCGGGAGACTCGGGTGCTCCACCCACAAGCCAAGATTATTATGGCGGTGATTTACATCCTGGTCCACATGGCCGCAAGTATCCCGCGCCATCGGCAATTGGTCATTGCACAGACGGAACTGTTGAAGCTCCTAGCGCAGCAGGCTAGCAGCAAGGATCGGGAAGTGCGGGTGGCACTCTGCCACCTGATCATCAACTTGACATGGCAAGAGGACGACGGCGAGGCCCAGTCCTGCGCCCAGAGGGCACATGAGCTGAGAAAATTGGGCTTCCACACCAAGATGGAGACGCTGAAGCACCAGGATGGAGACCTGGATGTACGGGAACGGGCTAAGACGGCAGTGTGGCAGATACAACAGGCCACTTACTAACTGAGCAATGAGAATGGCGGCCGTCTACGCCCGAGGGTTGTGTATTTTATACAAGGGAAACAGGCTACAAAAGCGTTACGGTCCGGGTCTGAACAGTAGCAGGACGTGTATCCATATACTTTTACGTATGTAATTTCTTATGACAAGGAAGACAATCTAGCATGCTACGGCACTGGCGTCAATCTCGTGATATCGTCCGGGATGTAAAACTCTGCTTCTGCCGGACAGGGGCATTTTTCACGTTTTCGGAACATGGATAGTGCCGAGTCAAATGTACTCGTGACAGTTTTGAGTGGGACTGGGATAGTTGGTTGGTGATGGATCTGGTCGATCAGTGGAGGATGCAGTAGAGCAACTAACATCAATCGGGACATTGTATGTATACATGACGACCTGGGATAGTTGTCACACGTAGCGTGCACGTCGTCGAAGAGAACCACTGCGAGGCAAAGCAGCTGCCAGATAGGTAGCATACGGAGGGCGGTGCTGAACCTACCCTACAGCAAAGCCATCCATCCCATCACCCTACACTATGCAAGCTTTCTATGAAATCACACCGACGTCAACGACCTCCCACCTCAGCCCCGGCTATCTTTTACATGCCCCTCCACTTCTGTCTCCTCGCACACGATTCGTCCCCATCCAGCGCAACCCCGTGACGCCGCACCCGGATCTTGCGGTGGTCCAAGTGGCATGACAATCTGGCGAGTCGACGGCTTCCAACGGTGCCGGGACTTGATGTCGCATTGGTTAGAAAAAAAGATCCTGCATCTGCCGGCAGGGCTGGTGAGGGTTGCCAAGTCCCGAGCTTTCCGGGTCTGGCGAGAATCGTGACGGCCATGGTGTTGCAAGCCATGTCGCAGTACTTGTCTTAACACCTAGCTTAAGCTTCGCGGTATGCCTACCTACCTACCCTGGAGCTTCGTGTTCGTATCTCTTCGCCATGAGCTTCCCCGTACTGGGCTCTTGGCTGACAAATGGCAGCATCATGGTGTTGTAGTATCGAACGGGAAGTGGGCGGTGTATTGTATTGGTACTCACGCTCTGTTGCGATCCCCTTCACGTCATCGGCGGAGCTCCGTCCAACCACCAAGAAGCAGTGTTCTTTCCTGCACGACTGTCACGAGATATTGGCCATCCCAAGCTCCTCACACCAGGTTGTTTGCCCAATCGGCATCGGCGGAGGGCGAGGGCTCATATGTCTGCTAGGGTGGAGGAGCTTTCGCTCCATGGAAGGGAGCGTCGACCGAGATGATGTTAATGACGAGGGTATGAGCAAGGGCTTCTATACAAGACTATATAAGTGTAGACTGAGGTGCCCTCTCCCGCCCTTCTCGCACTCTCAAGCACTGTGGTGGCTTGATATATGTAACAGCATCTATAAAACTCCCAGCGATCGATAAGCTCTCGTTTTGGGATCGATCCCAGTCACCTATCACGCACCAAGCTGAATACACCCATCGTCACCATGGCAGTCATCTACACCCGCAACAAGGCCCTCGACACCAACCCACCGGCAGGTGACTCTCACCTATCCGAAGGAGGATCCGACTGGCTCTGGGCCGTAACGGCCATCTACACCGTCTGTTTCGTACGTACAGCCCCTTTCCCGACTACTAAATCACCAAGCTGACTTACACGACACAGCTCGCCTACTTCGCCCTAGGTCTCAAGCCGCGTCATGGCGAAAAGATCTTCCACTACCTCTTTACCATTGCGCTGCTAGCCGGTGCCGTTGCCTACTTTGCTATGGCATCGGATCTTGGCTGGTCTGTGGTCGTGACGTCGCTGAACCGCGGTGATGCTGCCACGTACCAGGTCTTCTTCGTCAAGTACATCAACTGGGTTGTCTCGTTTCCAGTCGTTATCATTGCGCTTGGGTTGATTAGCGGCGTGAGCTGGGCGACTATCTTCTTCAATGTTGCTCTTGCCTGGACTTGGTACGTGTATTCGTCCATAAAGAGAGAAAAGGGGGAGCAAACGAGTTGGGTGCATGGAACGGCATGGCTAATATTTTCTGAATAGGATCGTCACCTACCTCTGCTCTGCTTATGTTGCCACCTCGTACAAATGGGGCTTCTACGCCTTCGGCACTGTCGCCTGGTTGCTCCTCGCTATGCAAACCCTTTGGACCGGTCTCTCATCGGCGACCCGCGTGGACCTCCGCCGCGACTATGTCGCCATGGCGGGCTGGCTCAACATGCTGTGGATGCTGTACCCCATCGCATTTGCTGTCTCGGACGGCGGCAATGTCATCAGCGTCCCCAAGAGCCTAGTCTACTTTGGAATTCTTGATGTGCTCATGCTCCCCGGCCTGGCGTTCATGTTCCTCTTCTTCTCGCGCAAGTGGGACTACGGCCATCTGAACTTGCACTTTACGCAGTACGGCCGCGTCGCTGGGCGGGAGGGCGTGTTCCCCGAGAAGGCACCCGCGCCAGCTACGACTGCACCGGCCACGAGCGCGCCGGGCACGAGCGTGCCAAGTACGACGCAACCCGGTGTTGTCGTCCCTAAAGAGGAGGGAGCCTAGTTGACTGAAGATGAGGTACAAAATACCAGAAACAAGCCAGAGAAGTGAGTGAGGGAGAATGATGACACTGGTGGTGATGGGAGTGATGAAAATAATGGAAATGGTTCGCTCGTTGGATCTGTTGATGTTGCGCGACGTCGGAGTTGAGATACCCTCGTTTGGACGGGAGCAGGATACCCGCTGGTTCTGTATACAGAATACCCCCCCTTGATAACTTTTGCCGTAATAATACCTAATTGAGTCTGTTTGATTTGTACTTGCCAATGTTGGAATAATTGTTCAATTTTCGTTGCCGTATTGTTTAGTTCGTCAACTGACTAGTTGTTCGAGTATCAACACACGCTCACAGCACCACGCACAAATTACTTCGCACGCAAGAATAAGTTGTAGCACTTGGGATTTGGGCAAGCGTATGAATTGCCTGTAGGTATAACGTAGATCCTCCATAGGCTAGACCAATTGGCCTTATGATTAAAAATAGGATATAAAAATACAGGGTAGGTTATAGGAGGAATAAGGGCTATGTCTTAGAGTCTCTGAATCCCCGTGCAATAATAATAGATTGAGTACAGATTACGTTGTCGATCATTCCTTCTGAGACTGAATGTGCACTTGTGTGTGCAAATAGAAGTGTGTATGCGTGCGAAAAGCAATACCCTTCTCAAATGCCCAACTGCAACCCGACCCAACGACGCTGCCAACGCACCGCGGCGACCTTTTGGCACTAGTCAGCGCCGGTGACGATTTTCAGCTACTCCCAATGTTGAGTTAGGCGTAGATGGTTGGCCTATAAGGCATGGGCAGCAGAACTCAGCTGAACTGCGGGCCAGATAATGAGACAATGAGACAAGAAAGGCAGCAACGGAGCCGTGGCCTGTGGGACTGGGCTGGGTGGTTCCGCGTGCGTCTGGATCCCCTCAAATGGTTCCAACGAAAAGTCGGTCGACGCGTGGGATCCCCACACGGCTCTCTCACCGAGTGCCACGGAAGCTGCCCTCACTAGTTCGTCCGGAGGCTTGCGAATAGAATCAGTCCCAAGGCGGTCACCGGAGCCGTGGTCGGCATCTGGATCGTCCGCTCCATCATGACTGTTGCCCAACGCAGCCACGCTGCCGCATCGTCACCTCAACACAGCTCCGCCGCCGTATACGACCCAACCAAATCCCACACCGGCCATGCAGACAAGATGGATATCGAGTGGCGCACGCCACAGCAGTGAGGGGAGGCCAGGATGGGAGAAGGCCCCTCCCAATCCACCCAAGACATGCATATGGCCTCACCCGGGACAGCGAGAGAAGGTCTCCAGCAGAGGGAACACGCTTCGCCCACGTGGGCGGAGAGGTTCGAGCTGCGGCGCGCAGCGCAGAGCCCTGCAACGCAGAGCCCTTTTGCTCTCTTCATTTATCTGCCATGGCGGCTGTGACAGGTGTAATATCAGCCCACGCAGAGACCACCGAGAATCGCCGGAGGGGCGCGGAGGTCGCGTGCTAGGCAGCCCGAAGCCGAGCTTCGGGGGTGGAGAAGTGATCGCCACGGGGGATAACGGGCGCCTCCCGGGGACGTCTTCCGCCCTGCTACATAGTAGATCCACGCCATTTTCACATTTACAGATCTCTAGCGGGATATGACGAGGTGGCAGGCGACAATAAAGGCCTGTCGTCTCGCGAGTATTCACAGACGGCATCAGAGGCGTCGTGGATCAAACAAGCAACGGCGATGCCGTGGGCAGAAGCCAGAGCTCCAGACCAAGCGGCACTGCTTGGCGCTGGCCGGGAGCCAAATCACCACAGGCGAGTGTCACAGCCCTGCGACTCCAGCGAGTCTTGAGATGAGGAAGGGCGCATGCAGTTGTAAGACATGGACTGTGCTGTGCATGTAGGGGCACACAAAGGCCGAGACCAGTCTAAGGCAATGTGTTGTGATCACAGGTTATGCACGCTGCATGTTTGCTTCATTTTCTCGTTATTGTGCCTGCCAGCCTCCTCGCAGGCGGAGGTATCAGTCAAAAGCAGGAGACATTTCAGTTGGTTGTGCGGATGCACGGCAAGAGAGGCACGGCACGAGAGCCTCGGCAAGAGAGGCACGGCACGAGAGCCTCGGCAAGAGAGGCACGGGAAGAAGAACTCCGGCCTCGTCTGCCAGAATAACCTCAGGATGCATTCCTGGCATGGCCGGTAGTATGTGCTAGATGAGCAGAAGCTTCACAGTCGCACCAAGCTGTAGGACCAACGTGGCAAACGCCGGACTAAATGAAGTATAAAGCGCCTACAGACTGAGGGCTCCGCTTGGCAGCTCCGATGTTCCTGCGGTGACAGTTGACAGGTGACGGGCGACGGCCAGCGACTGAGGCGAGAATCGCGCCAAGCTTCTTTTGCTTGGTGGACTATGTCATGGTGTTCCTGTACGACTGGCGCCTCGTCAACCCCATGGCACAGCCAACGGCTCGACGGCCAATGCTGTGGCTCCAGTGTCGTAGACCGTACTTGGCATTTTCGGATGTGTAGCAAACAGTTGAATCCAGGTCACAACTCGGAGCGATTCTGAAGCATCAGGTGCAGCCCGAAAGAGATCCGTGCTGGTTTTGAGTTGACCACCAATGCTGCGCCAAGGCATCTGGATCTGGGTAGAGACTGGCCGAGGATGATATGGCGTAACGTGCGGGCGTACAGCTGAAGCCACTGCCATCATGACGACCGACTCTGCCCAGGAGGCCGGGACTCCAGGACCAGGATTGGGTTCCCCCAGCCGTCCGGGTCAGGTTGTGCGAATTCCGATGAGGCAAGTGAGACAGAATGCTGGTGATGAATGAGGGGATGGAACACGGGCGGGCTGCTGCGGCCGAGGACTCACATTTACGCGCTCAGCACTCCCTGGCATTCAGTGAATTGCTAGGGTGCCCGAGGCGAAGGGATGCTGTCACGGCATGCTATATCATATCACTGGGCGCACTGATATATCGCACTCGTGTACTTGAAACCAGGGCTTTTGCCTTGACAGCCGGATGAGTGTGATGGTGACAAGTGGCGGCAGAGCCAGTATCCGAGCGGATGGGCTGCGTGCCCTGCCACACCGTGCTTTGGCTTGCGGACAGATTCCTAACTGCTGGGACAGCCCGTCAGGTGGCCAAAGCTGGCGAATGGGGGCGGGATTGACATCTGAAGACCTCATCTTGACAGAGACATGTGTCGGGTCGGGGATGAGGGCTGCGGGGAATTACCATGTTGGTATTTCTGGGGAGCAGGCTAGGGATGGGATATGGAGATTAGCATCTTGTGGAAGTCTGGGATTGACAGTGCGGCGACGATTGTATCAGTAAGTTGGAGGAAATCACGGTGGGTGTGTGCTTCGCACACCGGGCGTGTTAGTCATGTCAACGGGGAGATCATGATTCAGAGAAGCCCTTGGCTGCCAACGTGTCTGACTGTCGGAACACCGACTGGTATGCAGGGCGGCATGGTTCGGAGGCCTTGCAAAGTTTAGTTTCTTTGGCCGGTCTCCCCAGGCCCTTGGTTTGGGGACGACGGCAAGACGGTTGAGAGACTTGTTTGCCGGCAGGCAGGAACAAGGAATGCCGCTTCAGGCAGCCCGGAGTTTTGGGCTGCCATGTCCATCGTAGGGCTTTGGTGGATGGGTGGCGCACACGGCATGAGGTGAAGGCGAAGGCGAAGGCGAAGGCGGAGGTGACCACGGAGGTGACCACGGAGGCTGGAGTATGGGATGAATTGTGGATGGCCGAGACGGACAAATGGATCAGTCAATGGGTCAGAAGCGGAAGCGACCCTGTCTCATGCTGTGCGTTGCGTTGTCTGTCCGGGTAACTGCTTGTAGAGTTGCCTCCTGCGTTATGCTGTGCTGTGCTGTGCTGTGCTGCTGCTGTTGGTGAGCGGGGACACCCATCTATCTGCACGAGGATCTGGATGAAGACCGGCGGCAGGTTGTAAGTGAAGTATACATGTACGCAGTAGAGGAGGGCTCCGTCAATCGGGACCGCTGACGAGATTCAAGACATGGCATGGAACAGGGAGCCGGCTCGGGGGATTCGGGGGCGCGCGCAAGACAGACAGACAGGTTCGGCAGGGAGGCCTGAAGGCACATATCCGTACAGGGACAGGAGGGACAGCAGGGACAGGAAGGACAGGAATGACACGATGCTGGCACTGTACATAATTCGCACACACCTGGGTATAACAGGAGGGCCCTATGCCGTGGCGTACCTGAATCCCAATCACGGGCCTGGCAGCACGCACCTAGGTGGAAACCATGGTTGCGGACCACTGCCAGTTTGCTGCTGGAGCGCTGAGAGGCCCCGAGACTGGAGGCCCGCGCAGATGCCGCATCCAGGGCACCGGGTCTCCTTGGGATAGGCTGCTGGAAGCTTGAGGACAGCGCTGGATCAGCATCAGCTGTGGCGGATGGGCTTGGTTGGTTGTCCAAGCCCGGAGACACTTGCTCGCTTGCTGGCCATGTTCATGCGGGCAAAAAGGAGTCGAATCCGAATATTCTCTGATAACGGGCTTCTGACGGACGTGGTAGTGACATCCGAGTTGATCCTTCCGCTATTACTCTTCGAGCCGATCCCGGTGGTTCTTTGTCGAGCCGGGATGCAACTCTGCCCTGGGCACCCTCCCCCTATATTAACCAGCGCAACTCGACGCGGGCGCTGGGAACAGGGCCCTGTAATTGCTGGACCGCAGCCAACGCAATCACGTTACTTCCTGGAAGGAATTGCCCATACGAAGGCCGGGGCGGAACGATGTGAAACATGATAGTGTTGAGCCCCGTGGCGCCTCGGCTGTGGACCCTCTACGCATCTCAGGCTGGTCGCAGCACGGAGGGACTTCTTTAGCAGCGCGCTACGGCTCTGTTGGCGCCTCGGCTGAAGCAGTAGCTTGGTTAATTGGAGACGAGTACTCCGTGTGCGAAGCCCAGATGCATCATTAGAGAAGGTGAGACTGCCGACAGATAGCGTCGCCGCGCACGCGGGCCCTAGCTCAAGATGACGAGATGGGCCGCACAGTGCCCGTAGTCAATTGCGCAAAGCCCTCGATCTGGACACTACAGTGTGGTGAGTCACGGCGCATGCACGGTGCAACACGCCGACGTTGTAAGCTGACCATACATAGTCATCCTCCGTCCCGGTAGGTTGGTAAGAGGATGAGGGAGGAGAATAAAACTGGACTGGGTGTCTTGAATTATTCCTTCCGAACCTGTCCGTCGCTCAATGAGGACAGGCTGCCAAGTTGGCGGCGAATAGAATGTGCATCGAAGTTGAGGACCTGGCGGCCTGGGACTGGCGGGGAGTCTTCACTCCGCAGGTACGGAGTACGGCTGCAGCACACATTGCTGTAGCCGGGGGACAACAAGCCTGGGTCGGCCCGTCCGGTCTGGCGGTTTCCCTGCGACTGCTGCTGTTTTGCGTCCGTTTTGGCTCCCTCTCCGGCCGAACCGATCCAGTTATCAATCTGGAAGCAGGCCAAGAGCTGCGAGCGTGGGAACCAGGGACTGCGCATCAGGGTCGGTACATTGGACAAGAGAGCGGGATAGTGGACCGTAGACTTTGCCGTGCAGGCTGGAGCTGGGTGCGTGGCTGGACTCGAACAATGAGTGGCGGCCGATACGGGCGTGGTGAACAATTACTATGTACTACGTAGTAGGACCTGGCTGGCCCCCCCTCCCTGGCCTTTTTGCATCACTGCATGTGCATTGCAGGAGCACCAGCAGTTGCAGATGTGAACATATCAGCGTTCAGCATAGTGTATCCCAGCTTGTAGGCAGCAGAATCGAGCCAGCCAGCATGTCATCTACGAAAAGTGCATTTCCACGGTAGTACTCGGTACGGATGGGAGTGCTTGCCAGGCACATCGCTTCGCCGCCATCGTGCCAGATATGGGGCCATGGCTGAGAGCGGCGAGTGCCGCGCACTGTCAAGAGGAGCCCGTTGAGGACAGTGTCAAAAAGCATGTACAAGAAACGGTACGGGGAGGGATCGGGGGAAGGAACAAGGGAGATTGGGAGGACGGCAGAGTGAGAGAAGAGAAGACATGAGTGGGCGACGGATAGGGACTAGCGCCCCGCTAGCCTCGAGGATCCCGCCCGCCGGGTCCTGCATCCCGCGTCTCTAGTGTGGCGCTAGGCTACAGTCGGAACTGCCCCAGGGCCAACCATTCCCTCCCGGGTAGAGAGGCCGATCAGTGATATGGGGCAACTCAGATACGGTCCACGGGACGGGGACGGGGACGGGGAGGCGGGAGACGGGGGATTCTTTTGCGGGAAGAGACGACAAGCGAGTGCGAGGGGGACAGAGCCGCCCAGCCAGCCAGCGAGCGGCAGAGACAGCGAAATATTGAGTGATGGTCGGGGGTCGGGGCCTTTTCCGCGTCGGTCATGACTGAAAGTGCAGAGCAAATCACATACGTAGTACGCAGTCTTCTCAGCCACTACGTCAGCCGCTGCGACTGCCACCCACTGCCATCCACAGCCATCCCCTAGCTACATGTTCCGTCAGCGTGATTGCTTTCTTTTTCTGTGGGGAAGGAAAGGGGAGGAAAGGCAAGGTGGCAGGGGAGGAAAAAAGGAAGTGGGTGTGCTGCAGAATGTCTCTTTGGCATGCACGGTATCACATTGTTTCTAGATTTTCTTTCCATCGGGCTCCTTTCGATCCTGAGCGGCAGCGGCAGCGGCTGCTTGCTCTTCGTGTTCCGTGGTGCTTGCGTCGTGATTGCGTTGTGCGGGCGGATGTCGCAGCTGTTGGCTGGTATCACCGATGCACCCTGGCTCGTCCGCTCTGCACCCACCGGCCATGGGTCCCAGCTAGCGCGGGGCCGGGGGGGAGAGCAGAGTGGCCTGGTGGCCCAGGAGGTGGGCAAGTGGGCAGTGGGTAGGCGTTCGATGGGCAGTGAAGATGGTCTAGGGTGCGCTGGTGGCCAGTCGTTGGGGCTCTTGACTGACCCGTCGCGTGCCCGGTCCCGGGACGATGCGTCGATGGATCGCTGGAAGCGACGCACCAGCGACGCCGTGGCGACGCTAGAGGAGGCGACACTCAAGTCCGACGGCGTGGGTGGTGGGCCTGGTAAGCCCAAAGAGGGATCGCGACGGGTCGCCGGGGAGGGCGGCCCAGCGATGTGATAGGCTTCCGCCCAGTCCCAGCTGCTGGAGCCGATGGAGCCCGTGGAAGCCTTGGGATACGCTAGCAACCAACAGGTCTTGCAACCTCCGACACCCCAGTCCGTCGACGTCCTTGTCACGTCCTTGTCAGCACCTGTCGTCGTCCTCTCACGGCCCTTGCAACGCGCATCCAGCGCCCGCGGAGCCCGCCACAGGCTGTGTGTATCCCAGCTGATCCCACGCTCCCCACTGCTCGGCCCCCCCTGCGCCCGTTGCGGCGTGTCGCTTCCTTTGCCGGGACGTCTGCCCCTTCGCTTGGTACCGATTCCTGGGCGCTGGGTGCTGCCAGGCGCTGTCAGGGCCTGTGAGGTACGAGATACAGAGACGACGCCAGGCCGCCCAGGGCCCGCCCAGGGCCGTCCGCGGACATACAGGGCACGCCCGTAGGGATCTCTCCACTGGGAAAGTGCTGCCACTCCGCCGAGGCACAGGCCACTGGGCGCTGATTCTTGCCTCTAGGAGACTCGCTCCGGGCCGGATCTGTCGCTGGCTGCCAGTGATTGATTGTGCCGTGGCCCAGGTGGCCGCTTCTTGTCTCATCTCTGCTCCTCCTGTTGCCTCCACCAGCGCCGCCCATGCACGCACCCCAGTCCCCAGTCCCCTTGCCCTGCCTGGCCCTGTCTGGCCCTGTGTCTGTCTGTCTGTCTGTCTGTCTGTCTCTCCTTTGCCTGCCTCTGCCCCCCGAAGAAAATAATCGAGAACCCACTTTCCATCGCGCCGCGGCAGACCCGCAGCGAGCAAGACATTCACAGCTCGGTTTGGACGCTGCCCATGAGCCCAGAGCAAGGCCAAAGGGCTCTCTCTCCAAGGCGGCGGATCCAAAGTTTGGATTGCAACCGGGAAGCGCCTCTGGACGACTCGACCGGGCCAGCAACCAACAAAGCAGATCCCAAGCCTGATCAGGGTGGGCTCTCTTTTAACTCTGGCTCAGCCAGCCCAGCGATCGATCCGTCTCCCTGGCGGCGGACTCCATGACTCCCGAACTCCCGGCTTCCCTGCGAACGGCCAACCCTATTCGCGCTTGGCGGGCAGCGTCACCCACACTGACCACGCTGGGCCACGCTGGGCCACGCTCGCCCACTCAAGGCGTACCCAAACGTACCAGGCGTTCGAGTCAGCTGTACCGAATCCAGGCACTCGGGCCTTTCAGCCATTTTGCCTTTCCACCCCGAAATCCCACATCTCGCTGCCAATCCCGTTTCCCAGTCCTCTCGTCCAGTCCTCGCCCAGTCCTCAGTCCATCCACCCCGGCCCTCGTTCGCTGCCCCCGACGCCTGAGCCCTGCTCCTGAACCCCAGTGGCCTCCCAGCCCAGTACATGTACCTACCTAGCCCATGCCTAGCCATACCCAGCCCATACCCAGCCCAGCACCCTGCTCCCAGCACCTAGCCCAGCCAGTGCGCCCACTGTGCCCGTCCTGGTCGGTACCTCGTCCCTCTCGTCCTCCTCTTCATCACCTCCGCCCCCGGCCACTCTCGTCCCTCCCGCTCCTCCTCTTCCATATCACGACTGGGTCGCGTTGAGAAACACGTTCCCGCCTTCCTTCTTCTTTCGACGACTCGACCTCCGTGACTTTGATTGAACTTGTCTGGCTTGGGTGACGCTTCAAAGGGTAAGTCTGGTAGACATTCCAACGGCCGAGCCCGCTCCCTTGGGTCCCATCATATTAGACTTCCCCAGCGACTTCGTTCGCATGCACTTTCACACCCGTTTCTCACCGCGGATGACTGACTTCGCGCGTCCTGTAGGCCTGATACCCCAATCCATCACCACTCCTTTCGAGCCTCACCGAGCGCCCACCGAGCGCCCACCTCCAGGACTCGCTCCTTCACCCATCTCCTCAACCGACATCATGGCGACTCCTTCAGCAATTCCTACCAACGCCCTGCGGGACACCGTTGCCCGAGTTCACCGGGTAACTCGAGGAAACCGCAGCCTCTGGTACCAGATGACCGTCTTGCAACAGCCTGAACGAGCCCGAGCTTGTGGATCTGGAATGAAGGGTAAGCCGTCAGCAAGAGGCGAAAGCAGCATTCATTATGCCCAGCCTCTTATTCGCAGTCTCCTCGGTGCTAACTTAGAGTAGCCAACAGCGACCGCCGACCCGTCGATCCTCCTCCCGTTGTCGAACTCCGAATCATTGAAGGCCCCAGTGTGGAAGAGGGCAAGGACATTACTTTTGACTACAACGCCAACTTCTTTCTCTACGCCAGTCTGGAGCATGCCCGCCCATTAGCCCATGGCCGTGTTCAGACCCCTGCGACCAACAACCCGCCCATTCTGACTGGAGTTCCTGCCTCCGGCATGGCCTATCTCGACCGCCCGACGGAGGCTGGCTACTTCATTTTCCCCGATCTCTCTGTTCGCCACGAGGGCCGATACCGCCTGACATTTAGCCTGTTCGAGACGACCAAGGAAGAGAAGGATTTTGACCTGGAGCCTACCGATGGCGATCTCCCCCCTGGTGTTGATTGGAGGATGGAAATCAAGACGCTGCCCTTCAGCGTATTCAGCGCCAAGAAGTTCCCCGGCCTCATGGAGAGCACCCAGCTCAGCAAGACCGTTGCCGACCAGGGCTGCCGTGTCCGAATTCGCCGTGATGTCCGCATGAGGAAGCGTGATGGCAAGTCTGGAGGTAGCTACGAGCGCCGCGAGGAGGAGTATGCCCGTCGAAGAACCGCCACCCCTGTCGCAGAGGATCCTCATAGTCTTCGGGCCCGATCTCTCAGCAACTCGAGCGAGCAGCGTGCTGCCTACCCAGAGCCCCAGCGCAGACCATCAGTTGTCGAGAACTACCCGCCTCCGCCCCCGCCTCCTTCATACGAGCCAAGCTCAGCTGGACCCCGTCACTTGTCGTTTGGCGACTCTGCAGGCCCTCAGTATCCTGCTCCTCGTCAATATGCGCCTCAACCCAGCGCGCAAATGGCACCT
The DNA here is from genome assembly GCA_014621425.1 of Cylindrodendrum hubeiense. NCBI lineage: Eukaryota > Fungi > Ascomycota > Sordariomycetes > Hypocreales > Nectriaceae > Cylindrodendrum > Cylindrodendrum hubeiense. Next base: position 29,718 of record JAANBB010000372.1, read on the forward strand.
GTGTCAGCCACCAGCCACTACACCCCGGCGAGCCAGTCACCTTACCCAAAGCCGGAGCCAGCAACCTACGGATTCCCCAGCCGCAACCTCCCTCCCGCATGCCCGTCACCCGTCCCCCCGATGAAGCAAGACGTTTACGATCGACGACAATCCAACGCTGGTTATGTCCCACCATCGCCTTCTGTTTATTCAAATGAGGGCCACTCCCGACGCGAGTCTCATCATTCGTATCCGCCTACTCCTGTGACGGCGCACCCGCCCCGGCCTCATATCCAGACGCAGCAGACTCTCCCACCCCTGAAGATCTCGGCGCTCATGTCACCGCTTCCACCGATTGAGGCATAGACGGACCCCTTCCCCGAGCCTCCTCTGATTTCCGTCGGTGGCAAGCGCAAGCACGAGATTGTGTTCTCTCAGAGCACTACGCCGCTTCACAACGGCCAGCGCCAGCTTGACCCTCACTACGGCATCGGCCGTCGTGGAGTTACTCCTGAACCTGATCAAGGCATGTACTCTCGAGCTGATGGTAAGATTGGTGTGGTGACTTTCAACCAATATCAGTCATGATGGGCTAGTGTGACTTGCATACCCAGGATTGAATGACTTTGCTGGGTCGGTCCGACGAGGCGTTCCGGCGCTGCGTATTTCTAACCTCCCTTACAAAATCCGGATGGGGGTGGACGGCATAAGCGGTCATGGTTGAGGAGTTGAGGCGCAATGGTCTTTCTGCCTGCCTTTTACGGGTCCCCAAGCTACAAGGCGCGGGACGATTTATGGAACCCGATGATCGGGTCACTTCTACTGAAGTGTCTTTTCGACGATGTTGGCCGAGTTTGGTTGATTGGAAACGACTGCGGAGTACAACGACCATTAACACACCAATCTATGACATGCCCCGTTGTGTCTTATTTCCTCTTGTCCTACCTACTCTCCCTTTTGGAATTTTCATAGCAGTTTTTGCGCTCTTCAATTCTTGGTTATGACTATCTATCTTACACTTTTCATGGATTGCGAGCAAACGCAAAATACGTTCATCTTTAGGGAGTTACAAGCTTGCTACTCAAGACGGCTGAACGCCATCGGCTTATCTGGCTGATAACGTTCTCAGTTGAGAGGATAGGGGAGGCGTGCTACCAGGTCATTGCCGCCCCGGAATGGGTTTGATTGCCGAGAAGGCCCGGAGTTTGGTTGGGTTGCTGTGTTTCGCGGCGATAGTAATTTACAAGGGTTAAAATAAGTCTGCGGTGTCCCTATGCAAATGATGATCCCTGCCTGTGTTGTTTCCATAGATGTGAGAGCAAGACAAGACTTGGTGAGGAAGTGGATTCGGCAGTGGTTCTGCCTAAAGAATTGAGCCGCCCAGCCGAAATGTGATAATGGGTCATCGAGAGACATGCAGTAAGGGGAAGACATGTTGATGCATTCGGGGCGGGGCGGTGGAGACGGAATATAATCACATTCATCACTGTGGGCATGCATGTGGATGAAGACTATTCATTGAGGCGTGCCTCGGTAGTATGGGATACGAGAGCAAGTATGGATGCAAGACAGGCGCAATCCGGGGGGCAGAACCGAACTGAGAAGGATTGTGACAGTCATGATACTAATCTGGGTATGCAAGGTAGCAAGGTAGCCAGAGAGACAACCACAGCAACCAACAGGAGACAGACGGGCCACAAGATGCAGGGCAGCGAGGTCCTTGACTTCAAATAAATTAATGAGATCCATTGTTGTGCATTTGCGATGTGTTTTCCCCTGCTCGCGTTGCAGCTTGCCCCGGTACGTACCGGCTCCCCGTTCCAACCCCGGTCGGCGCTGCAGGTACTGTCTGTAGCAGGAGCGAGGGGTTGATGGCCCATTGTGGTTGCCCGTTGCCCGTCCCGCTCCTGCATGATTTCCCCATTGTTAGTGCGCTTCCTTCCGTTGCCGTGGTGAAGTCACGTGGCTATCACCACATCAACAAAGCACCCACCTTGGCCACTACCGGCTGACGACGCATTGGGACTGAGCGTACTCAAACATGCATCACCAGTGAATACAGACCAAAAAACCCTTGGAAGCTGATCAATTCCATTCTCGAATTGTCGAACAGACGCTACGACTCGTACACGTGCCGAGTTGACACACAAACAAACCCGTGGACATGCCACCTCGACAACACTCACACGCTTACACCACATAAACACACCTACACACGATTCCTCAACCATAAACACGACCAAATGGGTCCACCGCGCACTCGCCGCGCTATCAGCGTGAACCCGAGCCGCTTCCAGGAGGGCTCTATGAACGACCGCACTTCGGCCGCTCCACCAGTCCACTTCCTCGACCGCGAACAGCGGGAAGCCCTAGAGCGCCCCGCTGGGCGGTCGCAGCCCCGGCCGGTCAGTGATGACTGGGCCGACAAGCAAGTCAAAAAGGGACGGCTGTTGGGCCAGGTCTGGGATGGTGTCCGCGGCCGCCTGGGACTGAAGAGGGAGGCCGATGAAGACAAGGGCTCGAGGAAGAGGGAGAGGAGCCGCAAGGGAGACAGAGACGAGCATCGCCGGGAGAGGTCGAGAGTGAGGGACAGATCACGGCCGAGGGAGAGGTCAAGGCCGAGAGAAAGGGAGAGTGAGGACAAGGCGAGAGGGGAAAAGGAAGACAAGTTGAAAGAGGAGAAGCTGAAGGAGGATGCCCAGAAGGGGGGTGAGATGCCGACCAGGGAAGAAATCCTGGCCAACTATCACCACCTCGTCGCTTCGGGCTTCTTCACCTCTCATGCCATCCAATCGACTCGTCAACCTCCTCCTGGTACTTCAGGTGCTACTCAAGCCGGTGCCTCGAGTGCTCGCTTTCCTCCTCGGTCTGCTACACCTCAGCCTCCTCCTCCGCCCCGAGCTCCCACGCCAGCAACACGCCCAAAATCCTCGTCGTCCAAACCGCAATCGCCATCCAAACAGCGCTCTTCTCACGAACAACCACGGGCCGCAACCTACGACGAGCTTGTTGCCTCGGGTTTCTTCTCCCCCCCCGCACCCCAATTTGCCCGCAGACCGTCGCCTTCACCTGCTGCTCCTGCTCCAATCGTTCACTCTACCCGCTCATCCCGCGATTTCCTCCAGCCTCCAGCACCGCGATGGACCTCTCGCGCAGGTTCCCCCAATCCCTCTCGCACGCCATCGCCAATGCCTTCTCCTGCCTCCTCCCGAGGAACTAAGAGAGCTGCGGACATTGTCTCGGATGACGAAGAGGAGGAGGATCCCGCACACGACCCCCCGACGCCAAAGAAGAGGCTCCGTAAGTCGGCTTCCCGCGATATCGCCGCCCCTAAGCTTCGAAATGTTGCCTCCCGCCGCGCGCTCGTGCCCCGTCGGAGTGTCTCAGGCCCCCACAGCTCCAGCCGTGAGTATAACAAGCTCGCACGGCGTGTTCTCGGCCGTCTCCCTGGCGCAAACGCCAGGAGTTCCGTCGAGATGCCTGACCGCCACGGAAGGTCTGCACCTAGGCGCTCCGCATCAGGCGAATCGAAGCCGCACCTGCATGAATCCTACTTTCCTCGAGTCCTCCGTGCCCGTAGGAGTGCCGCGGAGGGCCTGAGTGTTGCCCCGAATGCAAACCGCGGCATTCCCAGGGTCCCTAACATTCCCAAAAAGTTTGTTACTTGCGAGGATCGTGAGAACGGCGCTCCGTATCTCGCTCTCCACCTATAGCCGCCTTCTATGCCACATAGAAGCGTCTTGGTGGGAACCTGCTCGTGTAGCAGGACTCAATCCTCATGGCAATGAGTGGTGGGTATTAAGGAGAGACATGGAAATGGGATACAACAGGGGCGCAATTGAGATTTTCTGGTCTTCCTTTCTCTGATGACGATGGATGACTCCTCACGCGGTTCACGACTCTTGTTTTTTTATGACTTCAAAATTGAGATTTTTTGATGTTGGAATGTTGTATGTATACATGTGGGGAATATCCACGATGGCAATGCGGCATGACACTCGATGCATAATGACCTTTTTGACGTCTCCTTCCTCTTTAGGGGGGACTTGGATTCTGGTTTTCGGGGGGGTTTTGTTTCCTTCCTCTCTTCTCTTTGGGATTTGGGACGTTTGGGATTCTGGATCTGGGATTGGGGACTCTGGCTCGGTTTCGGGATTTGATTTATTGGTTGCTCGGATTGCTTTGAATTTCTCGTTCTGGTCTGGGGGAGTGGAGGAATGGAGGGGAGGATACGCTCTGGCCTTGCCTCGTACTCTTCCTTGGTTTGCATTTTAGGGCGGACAGGAATAGAATACTGTGTAGTTATCCATGAATTGATTCGTAACATTCGCGAGGATGTTGGATGTGAGTAGTAAACATACACACGGATTCCAAACACACATTATCAGATGTCAATTAACCAAACTACCAAATTTGCCTCTTTCTTACTCCTACCCCTCTGTCTTGTAGATCATTCTTCCTCACAGGGGCCGCTCTTGACCTCTGGAAATTACACATTACAATACTTTAAACTGTAACAAGGGCTCTATATATGTGATTCGAAGAAACCTGGGACCAGTTGTTGTGGGCCATGGATAAGTTACGGTCAAAACAAGATAGGGTGTCGTGTATTAGTGTATGTTGGGTTGACTCATGCATCACTGTACAAGTATAGACATGAGGCTCTCATCCGAGGCACAACAACAGCATGACATGACTTCTAGTCTTCTGTAGCAATGCTATATATACAAATCCGTATGTTTGTGTGAGACCATTCCATTTCCCATCCCGTCCCAATCAATTCCTTCACTCGCCGCCATTTCCAAGCCAAGAAAACATCAGATCCGCCTCTGAACAATAAAGTCAACGCACCTCTGTCGCCTCCCAAGCTAAACAACCACTTTCTTTGCCGTCATCCGTGTATAGTAAGGTACCAAACAGTTAATACTTGTCCGCACTCCCAAGAAATAGGCGCCAAAGCGGCCTCAGAACAACAAGTATTAGGGTCGAAGCCTGTAAACCTAGGCTCGACATAAACCACTGTGTCCACCATCACTGACTCGATCTTCCACTATCGCTCTTAACGTGTTTTCCACCTTTCGCCTTCTCGTTAGGGGTTCAAAACAATATCCCTGCGATGAAGACCCCGTTGCTTCTCGCAGGTAAAACGAATGGCCGTCATAATGAAACAAAACTGAAAGAAACAACGCAACATAAAGAACATTTCATATGCCGTCAAGTGGCTGACAAACAGACCTTAGATCCCTTCGTTACGAACAACAACAAAAGACCTATATCTAGAAAGAAACGAAAAGAAGACACCATTATCATAACGCTTTCAGACCTCAACAACTCGTTCAGGGATGTTTTGTTGGATGAGTTGATGGGTCTTGTCGATGCCACCCTGCCAGAGAGAGCGCGCGAATGCCCAAGCGAAGGGAACCATCGAAGGGAAGTAATTGTAGAGCATGATACAGACCATGACTATAAGAAGAGGGATCTGCGGGTGGTTAGCTTGGGGTCAGGGTTGGAAGGTGAGCGAAACTTACCCAGATGAAGAACAGGTTGCGGTCACTGCCAAGTCTCTTCAGCTTCTCCGCACGTGCTGCCAGGAACTGGTCCTGCTGCTCCTTTGTGATAGCGTTCTTCCGACCAATCATGAGAACACTCGGTACCGAAGTTCTGGGCTCAACAACCTCGGATGTTGACTGCTGATCGTATCGGCTAGCGCAGTTCACATCGGCCTCGGCATCATAGGCAGCCTGGATCGCCGATGCTTGCTTCCGGTCGCGCTCTTGTTGAGGGTATAGCTCTTCATATGCGGGGGGAGCTGCGGGGTTGTTCTCGCCATCCGTGCCGGGACGGGCTCCCAACATGCCCGGCATAAACTGCTGCATCGTTCGCATGAACGGAGTTAACTGCGCCTGGTAGTCGGGCATCGGAGGGAAGTGCGGCAAGTTCTGGTAGTGCAAAGCCATCGTCTGCTGGAATTGTTGGAACTGCTGTTGGAACTGCTGCAGCGGCTGTTGCAGTTGATCCCTGAGCGCGGCGGGTGGCGCCATGGTTTGAGTCACCAACTCCTCATCGTCGATGAGCTCGGCCGTCTTCTGGCGATGGAGGCTAGGTCGATCTTGTCGGAATCCGCTAGGCCGTCTCATTCTCAAATAAGAGTCTTCATCAGGGTCCTCGTCCTCAAAGTCCCCAGAGGTGTACTCTAGGCTCTCCTCACTAGAGTCGATCGACAGGGGCTCCTCGTGAGTATGAACCTTGCTCATAGGCTCCCACAACGATCGAAGCGATGTAGCACTGCTGGCTCTGCTATGAAGCGAGGCACCACTGCTGCGGGATCGAATGTGGCGCTCAGAGCGGCGAATGGCGCGGAGCACAGCTCGGGACTGAGCAATGTCGGAGGCAGCGAGCCCAGACAAACTTCGGACGGTAGGATCAGCGCCGTGGAGCATCAACCTCCGAACAATCTCGGGGTGGTTGTGGATAGCAGCCAAGTGCAAAGGCGTGAACCCGCCCTTGTCGCGAGCGTCAGGGTTAGCTCCGCGAACCAAAAGAGCAGCGACAAATCGATGATAGCCAAGCGAGCAGGATAGGTGGAGCATGGTGTGGCCGGTTGTTCTCTTAAGGTCCAGGCGAGTCCTATGGGTGCTGTCGTCGAGATCGATCAGGTCGAGGCACTTCAGAAGTTGGGACTCCAGATGAGCGTATGGCGCATGGTTGAACATCTGGCCACCAGATGACGGGCCACCAGATGAACCACCAGTAGAGCCACCACCACCTGACCAGCCAGAGCTACCGTCGTTCAGGATCCTTCGGGCCAGATCACTAACATCGACCATCTGACCCGACATTTTGTGGCCAAGAACAGACAGCGCAGTCCTGATGAGCTTGTCCTCGTTATCATCGATGTACTTGAAGATCGGTGGTTGCTTGCCCATGGGGAAGGCTTGAGCCGCCTGCGCAGCCTGGTGCTTGAAGGTAACAGCGACGGCTCCTGCGACAGGCGAAGGAGGCAACAAACAGACAAGAGACGACTCGCCCCAGAAAGTGGTGGTCGTCGCCTTCTGCTCACCAAACCAGACCTCGAGGCCTTGGAAGAAGGCAGCACCCAGGACAGTCACCTCGATTCCTCCAATCTTGGGACCTTCGTTGGGGATGATCTTGTGAATTACTGGTGGCACGCGCGTCTGGTTCAAACCTAGAGGCAACGTGTACATGCTACCATTTAGTTGGTTGAACTGGTTCTGTGATGCCGCGCTCACGCTGTTCCTAAGGCCATTTGGACTGGGCGCTCGGCTTGCATGATTCGAGGCAGGTGCCGAATACAGCTGGGCCATGGCCAAGTTATCCATGCTCGCAGATCGGTTGTTAGTAAAGAAAGCCGGTTGATCATTGCTACTGGGAGTAGGGGGGCCAGTAGCGAACGGGGCCATGCCATTTTGCTGTCCAAACAAGCCATCCGCCTGCGAAAAGGGATTGAGGTTCGGGGTGAAAGGGGAAGTGGCAGTGTTCATCTGGGTGCTAGTCGCCTGGGAACCAGGCGAGGGAGAAGTGTCAAGACGAGTCATGGTAAGACCATTTGGCACCCTCGATCCGCTAGCCTTCCTTTTCTTCGACATGGGCCCTCCCAAGGTCGGCGAAGGAGGACGAGAGAGTGCTCGGGTTGTACCCCCTGTGGGTGTTGTCTTGCCTGATGATGTGGTAGGGTATAGTGCCTGGTTGCTCCGTTGTTGCATGCTCGAAAGGTCGCCGCTGGATGGCGACATGCGGAAGTTGCCATTAGGTGTAGGGGGGAGGAGATTATTGTCGATAGATTGAGGGTTGACAGGAACTGAAGTAGCGACTGGAGCCTCGGGTATCGAGGATTGAGTGGTAAGCTGGGCCATGGGGTGAGTCTTGTGATCATCGGTGATCATGATGGGGTTCGACATGGCTTGCGCAACGACTCGGTCCTGGAAATCCTTGATTGTGAAGATGACGTTAAATCCCATCTTCTCGCCGTGGTGCCGGCAGTAACAGGCAATGCGCATCGGGGCATCAATCTGCATGGCGCCATTTGGAACAACTGGCTCAGGGCGTCCTGTCGGATCCATAACACCGCTGAGAGGTTGCCACTCCTTCACTTCTTGGGTGTTGAAGACGATAACGCGGCGCTCCTCGTCCTGGCTCCAGAGCTTCTCCTCATCAGGCTTCTTAATCTTTTTTCGTGCAGCCCGTTTCCGTTCTCGGGTGATACATCCTGGGCATATTCGCACATCGCCGCCATTTTGGGGGGAGTTCTCCTCATCGTCCATGCTGGGCAGATAACCCTGTGGGTGAGACGCAGCTCGGTCTAATGCCTGCTTCTTTCTGCCAGGCCCCTCCATCGCGCTGGTGCAGACCAGTGTGACAAAAAGCTCCAGTGTATCCGGGGTTCTCTCAGGCGTCGGCTTGGCGAGGAGTTTGGGCTTCGAAATAGTATGAGCGGGGAGATGAAGCTTGGTGACACCTGGGGGAAGAGGAGTAAGAGTCATCTTGATTGGAATCTGCGTCTCGACACGGGACTTGAGAGGAGTGGGCAGAATTCTGAGCTCGTATCGGCCGGTAAAGTTGTACGCAGGCGGAGTGAGCATCGACATCTGTTGTGGCATCGGCATCGGTTGGTTCATCTGAATGCCAAAATGGAGGGGATTGGGCAGGCCGTCCATGGTGGATGCAGCGCCATCCAACCCGGTTGGCCAGATAGCGTTACCCAAGCCTCCATTCATGACTCTGGCGAAATCGGGCCCAGCGTTAGGCGAGGGTGAGTTGAATAAAGCTGCGGGCGAGCCGCCGTGGCTCATTACAATATTAGACATAGGCGACACCTCACGGGATCCGGCCGTCTTCAGTCCATTCATAGAGGAAGATACAGAGTATTGCTTGATTTTTTGTTAATATCAAGTCAAGATTGTCTTGAAAGTGTGGGTTTGACTTACCGAGGGGGCCTTGTGGTGGCCTTGAGCGTTCGTCTTGACTCTCTTTGGGGTTGCCTCCGACTTCATGGGGCTATTTGTCTTAATAGTAGGCATCTCGGGGGATGCCATGCTAGGTTGGGCGCCATTGGCGGTCTCGGGGCTACTTGAAGCGCTCTCAAAGTCGAAAGACCGGTCGAGGAAACTCTCGTCCTGATCGAAACCGTAGATGCCGTCGAGTGCGGAGGGGTCGGTATCGCGGCCAAACGTAAAGGCAGCGTCGTCGTCGGTAAATGGGCCAAACCCCGGGTTACCCCATTCCATCTTGACATCGCCGTCGTCCATCATTACATCGGCGGTGGTAGCGGGTGTCTTGGAGGAGGTGGAGCTGCCGGTGCGTTTTGAGGAGGCCGACTCGGAGGACGAGTCGTGATAGGAGCCGTTGGGAGAATCGGGAAAGGGACCGGTGGAAAGTTCCTGAGGTGATAGAAATGCCTTGGGGTCGCTGGCGCCGAGCGACTCTAGGCTCTGGAGGGTATCTGGGCTGTTGGAGAAGTCGAAAAGGTTGTTGGCGCCGAGGTCGTCATCGGAAAAATCGTTGAATTCGCCGCCCGACATAGCAACGCCAGCGATGAGAGGGCTGCCGGGGCCGGTGGCAGCGGGTGTCATGACCTGCGGAGCGAGGGCTGAGATGACCCGGGGGCGCGGTGGTGAAAATAGCAAGTGGGTGAACCAAGGCAATTGGAGTCGGTGTCGCAGATCACAGTTCACAGGTCGGTGTCGGCGCGGGGGGGTTCGGAGAGCGCCGCGGGACGCATCGACACGAGCAGGTTCGACGAGGGGGTTTGCGACGAGAAACGGAATCGAGTGTGTTCGCAGCGAGCCCTAGACAGCCATGCTCGACCGGAGAGCAAGCGTCGGGAAAGGCGGGCGGTGATGGATGTTCGAGAGGGAAGACGTGTGGCGTGGCGGTTGGGGCAGACGAAGGTGCAAAAGAGGGAACAAGTGCCCCTAGACGCAGGCAAACGCACGCGAACACAGTGGGGACTTGGTGCGGTGGGCAGGTCGGTCAGAGAGTCGAAAAAAGGACGGTCAAGGTCGCCTGCAAGACGTCGGGCTCCCTGGAAGAAATCGGGGTCCGCTGTGGTCGAGCCGAGCGGATGGTAATTAGGCGGCGGGTGGCAGACGGTGGTCGGGGGGAGAAAAGAGAGATTTGGATGGCGAGAGGTTGAATCTTGGACTTGGCGAGGAGGCGGGAGCGGTACAGAGTTGAAGGCCAGAGGCAGAGGCGAGACGAAGGGACGGCGGGTTGGATGCGACGGCGCTGGGCTAGAAGAGTGGAGGTTTTGGCCGGCTTCCTGGAGCGTCTTTCCGTGTCTCTTGTCTGCTCGCCAGTGGACGTGGGCCGCTGGTACAAACTAGGCCGGGAGGCGTAGGCGTTGGCGTTGGCGTGGGAGAGAGTGTGTGGCAGTCGACTGGGAGCACCTGTGTGAGCGTGTGTGTGTCAGTGTGCATGCGTTGTGTGGGCATGGGCTTGTGGGCGTGGCCACGAAGCGGATACTGAGGCTAGCATCCCATTGGCCGGGTGCAGGTGGTGCGTGGCGGGGATTGGCACTTGGATTAACAGGGCCAAGTACCTGGTACGTACCTCCTCTACGGCGCGGTGCCTTCCAGGTAGGGCAGGGCCACTGCATCCTCGGAGGCCCGCATTCGGCCCCTGGACAGTGCGGTTGAGCCCCGGCCGGCACGGTCTGTTTGGTGCCCACCACCGCACGCCACACGGTGCGCATCGGGGCCTCCGCACGTCCCAGGGCCTGGCGTTTCCTCCCCTCTCTGGTCCCTCTTTGGTCCCTCCTGGTTGACCGGGGTCACCTTCCGGCTGCGAGTGGATTGGCTGATGGGCCCAGGATGGATCCCAATCCGCCCTGAT